>APFE031543205.1:55855-115808 GCA_000404065.3 Pinus taeda
AATGTAAGGGCACAATAATAGCAATAGTGGGCTTCTATGGGGCACAATAGTAACAATATGGGAACTACATGGGTACATCAATATAATAAGGGGGTTGTACTAATAATAATAAGGGGTTACACTAGTAGTATAGGGGCCTAACAGAGAGAGCCCTCTCTCGACCTGATAGGGCTAGCTATCGGGTTAAGCGTGGTTTGATGTTACCCTAGATCCTACCTTTTTAAGCTTGAGGTAGATTTAGGCACTAACACTATTAACTCATTTACTCCAGTAACTTACATAATTGTTGCCACCTTTCTTCATCTGGAATTGTATATTTGACCAATTTTCTGAATGTTTCAACCACCTTAGTGTATTTTTTGAAAGTTGGTTTAACAAAAAGAAAATGATTTATCTCATGCTTGATGAGTAAATCATAACTAAGGCCTTCCATAAAATCTTTATATGCAATTGTACCTTTAATATTTAAAAATACAAATTTATCCTTGGCAATTGAATATAATTTCTTTTGATATTCTTCTAAATTTATCAATCTATCTCCAATTCCCTTTAAAGAGGCAATCCTTTTCGATGTAACGCAGAGAATTTTCCGTGAAACCTTTGGATAGTTGATTCGAGGTCATGGAATTTGTTTTCCAGTTGCAGCATTAAATTTTTCTTAGTGAGAATACTTCTCACTTCCAAAATAGTTTCTGTCCTATCCCTATGTTATATTCTTCCAGTTCCTCTTTGGTTTTGGAATTCAAAACCCTTATTAGTGCATTTTATTTTCCTAGTTTTAAACCCAATCCTTCTTCATATTGTCTATTACTTCTTTGGCTCTATGCACTAGTTCATCTTGCTCAAAGATAATCTCAATTGAAGGCCATATATCAGTGATGGCCTCATTTATTTCTATCCAGATACGTTTCTTAGCCTGTGTAATGGTGTCAACTATGACAGATTAGCTGTCTAAGAATGCAATTATTTGCGTAAGCTTATGTGTCTTTTGCAACTCAGCTAAATATACATTATCAACCTTCAGTTTTTTCTCCTGCAAATTATTAAGCTCAGTTCTCAGTTTCTCAATTTCCTTTCCCTTAATTGATAAATCTTCCATTGCTTTTGCAAGGTTTGTTTTTGAATCAGTAAATTGAGTTTCCACTCCTGAAGTTGTTGTTGATGTAGATGTTGTTGTTGTTGTAGCTGTAACTAGCATTGTTGTCACTGGAACTGCTGAAAGAACAACATTTTATTCACAGGTTTTGTGTTGTTCTTTTCCCTTTAAAAGCATTTCAATTTTAGTTTCCATTTTTTCTATCTGTGCATTCTGTTCAATTATGATTTTGAACATGTTCTCCTTCTCTTTTTCTAGATGTCCCATTTCTTTAGTTTGTGGCTCTTCTGTAGGAGGAAGCTTAAGTTGTTTTCTCAAAGTAGTTATGTCTACATTATTTTTCTTGATTACCCCTTATGTTGCTTTCACATTGGTGGGATCATATCCCAACTTTACCACTACATCCTCTAAAGATTTGATCCTTGTATCTTTAGCTAAGGAAGATATTTTTTCTAACTTCAACTGAGATTGAATATTTTCTAATGATGCTCGAAGCTTAGATGTTGTCATAACTGAGTTTGTGAGAGAAGAATATATCAGCTTACCAGATTGTTCATGTAAATCAATATCGTCAATAGGATGAACAAAGTTTGCATCAAAAGAAAACATTGATTTAGTGTAATCCTCTGCATTTCTAGGATGAGTGATTTTGGGTTTTAGGAAGGCCATTTGAAACTTTACCTTCTCAGTGTCGAACATAGAAAGTTTCCTATGTTGTAAATTTGATATTTTCTTCTAGAACTGTAAATAAGGGAATCTTTCAAAATCTCATTCATCTGCTTAATTTCCTTGTAAAATGTAAATATGCTTTGTTCTCTCCGAGTCTGATGTGATTCTCCTGTTTGAGATGGTGATACATATGGACTGGTTGAATACATAGGGGATCCTACAGTCATTTCTTCTCTTCTAGAAGATGATGGCACAAATGGGCCTGTCATGACAATTGGGCACTGCTATCTAGTATCTTCTTGTTGTGTTTTACTTGTATTATTTGTCTTCTGCCTCTTACTGTATATTTTGAATTCCTTGGCTGAAATTTCTCTCACCATAGGGGGAGCACTGTCCCTTAGCCTTTTTTCCTGATTTTCTTCTGGTACAAGAGTCTGTGATGTTGTAGATGATGTTAGTGTTAGTATCTACATACTTCCATTAGGGATCAAATTTTCTCTTTGCATTTTCATTTTAGGGGTCCCATACTGAAATTTTACATCATTTCATTAGGTCATGTCAAACTAATCCACTAATGGTTGTCCTCTCTTCAGAAAATCCAATTTCTTCCTCATAGAGTATACTTGCTGACCCTTCTTCAGGTTGTCTTTAGTTGTGGTTTTGTGGTCAATTTGCAATCATGCCTTCATTAGGTCATAGGGCATGTTTTCATTAGGTCTTAGGGTATGTTTTCATTAGGTCTTAGGGTTTCATTACCAAGGTCAAGAGCCTAATATAAAAGTGTAAATAAAGGGGCAACAAGGGTATGACGATGATAAATAAGTCAAGCATGATGGCTTATAGGTCATAGTCACTATATCATTATCTTTTAACCTAATGTAATTTTCACCTCAAAAACATGTTTTTGAGGTGAAAACAGAGTATTTTGAGTTAATTTGTATTTCTTATGTAATTTTAGGTCACTTTATGTAATAAATGATCCCAGCTGCACCAAAGCATATCTCCTTGCTACAAGACAAAGAAACATTGCAAAAATCAGTTCAAGTTGAGCATTATCCACCTGAAAAGAAACAAAGGAGAGAGGGCATTAAAAAAAAAGTTTTGATAAAGGTCAAGAAACATTAGAACATGGGTTTTTAAAGTGAAAAATCAAAATTTACTCCTATATAAGGCCTCACACTTCATTTGCAAGTTCATCATTCTCATTTGGCAAGCAAGAAGTCAAAAAGTGAGAAGAAGAGGAAAGGTTGAGCGAGTTTTGGGCGAAGGAGAGTTGGCGCTGTGCTTCTGGAGGGTGGCGATGTGTGTAGGCAAACTGGCGCTGCGCGTTTCGGGCAGGAGGGTTGGCATTGCGTGTTGAGACTTTGGCGCTGCGCATCTAGGCCCGGAGCTACACGTCTGGAGGATTTCCCAGTGTAATTTTACACTGCGCTGTGCTTCTAGGGTGGCACTGCGCATTTGTGCACCAGCATTGCACGTTGTGCAGAAGGGCCAGAAAGGCCACAAAACTTCAAACAAGCTTCAAATTTTCCCTCTCTTACCTTCATACAAGTAAGTCTTCCTCTCATTCTACATATTTGGTTTGCAAATCAAACTCTTAAACATCATTCCCCATAGCAAGTGTGAAACCCTAAATTTGCCCCTAGTTATGCCTAAAACCCTAAATCCCCATTGTTCCTCCTATCACCTATCACTACAAATCTAAACTCTTTCCCTATCCCTATATCCCTTTATCCCTATTCCATAACATCCTCATCCCTTTATCCCTCTTCCCCAAGGGCACTTTCTCAAACAAAACAAGCCCTCACTCTCATTTTTATGATTCCTACTCCCCCATTCATTTTCTAGCCCATAAGCTCATCTCCCATCCCCTCACTCCTAAAACACTTTCACTCATTCACTTCATACAACCTCAAGCCTTACAAACATGGACAAAGAGGACCAAGACTATGAGGAGGAGGAAAACAGAGGCAACGACACTTCAACATATAGAGCTCGACATCAGAGAAAACCACACAAGGGAGGCAAGATTATCAGAGAAGAGCCATCAAACCTTAGAGAATTGCAGGCCTGTGAGTTGGTTGTCACATGTTTCAGATATCTTGGAAGCTATGAGTTATGTGAGCAGGTAGAGAGAGTTCAACACCACCCTAAGTTCACGAAAATTTTTGTAGCTCATCTTCAGGACAACAAGGTGACACTTGCTAGGGTAACATTCACCATCTCACCCTCCATCATTTCAGATTCAACCAGGATTTCAAATGTAGGGGAGAATCGGTACAAGGCACAGGACTTGGATGAACAGTATTATGAGCCTTATATCAAACCCCAGTATAGAAATGAGGTGAAGATATGTTTTCCTTTCAGATTTCTTGAAGAGAAGTATGTCCCCAAGATGAAAATCATCATGAAATATTTCACTTGTGAGGGCAGATTTTTCAGGCTGTACACCTATCACATTAGGCTTCTCATGCATTTTACCAGGGTGAGGATGTTAAACCTCCCTTATTTCTTGTTCAATAATATTGAGAATATGGCTCATTTTGTCCAGAAGAAGCCATACCCTCAGCAAATGAGCAGTCTCTATCATTATTCCATGATCAAGATGATTGTGCTTCATCATCTCAGTCTCCTCAACATCTCTTGGGAGACATTTATTTCTCATGACATCTTCAAGGGTCCTCAAATTCCTCCACCAGTGTCTCAAGAAGCAGGGGGACCTTCTAGCAGTTCTCAGGTGAGAACATATGAGGAGGCCAAAGAGACTAGAACTACTGAGGTGCCCAGGACATACATGACATATCAGAGGGGCATAAGGAAATTGTTTGCAGTCGATACTCATCATGACGTGGAAATAATTGACTTGGAGGCTCAGGATGAAGACACAATAAAGGACATCATCATACAAGAAAAGAAGGCTCAAGTCCAAGCTTTGATGGATAATTTTGAGAGGGCCAAGTATGTCATCACATATTTGGAACAAGAAAACAAGTAGTTGAGTGACAAACAAGTCCTCATGGAGCTGGAACTGCTCAAGATAAAACGACAAAGTGGCAAAGAGGCATAGGTCATTTTGACTCCTATTGAGAAGGAGATTGAAGATGATAGAGATACTTGGCTTGAGCGAGTCAATTTTCACCTTGAGAAGTTGTTGTAGAAGGCCAACAGAGACAATAAGATGATCAGGCACATGGCCTACCATTACAGGACCCGACACAAAATTTGCGACATGAGGGTCAAAAAGATGAAAGTTAGGCTAAGGCAGGATTTGAAATGCAAAAAGGAGGAGGATAAGCTTAGGTTGCTTGCTGAAGCTTCCTTGGCTTATCAGGACACTTGATGATGGTGCTTCTCACCAATTTTGGGCAAGTTTGGAGGAATTTTTGTCACTTGTAAATTTTGAAATTTTACACACAGGAAAACTGCCTAAACACGCAACGCCACCGGCGTCGCACTTTTCCTAGGGGCACCCAATGGAGAAATGGTTTGCATTTTTGGATTTAGAGCGATGAGGACATGAAGCCTATGGATTTTCTAAGATTTTGTGGCAGAACAAGTCCACCAAAAGGTCAAAAAACACCCTAAAAATGACCTTTCTGCCACTTTTTGGACACATAGAAGCAGTCTTGGGAGAATCAAGTTTTGAGGGGTCAAATGAGCTTCAAATGTAGAAATGCAAGGTGTTTTGGAAAGTAGACTTGAAGACATTTCCAATGATCTATCATTAGCTAAAGTTGGCTGCTAGGAAGGCCTCCAAAAGGGACCGGAAAGTGGTGTTTCACGTTGGGCTAGTGGCACTGCGCGTTGGGTAGATTTTGCACAGGATGCCTATTTTCCAGTTTTTGAATGTGTTCATGGATTCTCTCTCATGGAGGTTGTTTTACCATTGTAAATGATGACTTGGCATGTAAATATGATAGATAATTAGTAGTAGAGGGTAGATTCATTGCTTTAAAAGTCAATTTGAGCTCAAATAAATCAGTTTTTCACTTTTAGAGGCAAGTTGTTGAGATGCTTATATTCCTGTTTTCTTGTTCACTGTTGCTTATATTAGCTCCTTATCTTAGGGATTTGACCCCTGAGGATGGGAGGAGGTTGAAACAAAGCCTATATCTTCTTCTTCTTTCTCATTGTAAAGGGTTGGACTGAGCTAGATGCTCAAACCTTGATTGTACATCATTTTGTAGTAGTTTAGGAGGAGATTAATAAAATTGAAGTTATTTTTATGGGATCCATGTGGTATGGAGTTTTACTACAGTTTCTTATTGTGTGATCATATGTTAATGTGTTTCATGTTCTTCATTAATCATTTCATTGCTTCTAAGTGAATGCTTTCAAGTTGATAAGTAGAATTCATTGCATCAGTGCTCTGCTTTGGGAAAACATTCACCATTTCATGTTTTTTGTAGTCTAGGAAGGATCCATGGTTTTCACATGCTCTTCTTAGCTTCTCACTAGTCTTAAAAATCTCACCCATCAAGCCCTAGAGTGCTAAACCTTATGCCTACCTTGCCCCATTGAACACCCTACAATTCTGACCTAATTCCCTAGACCTAAACTGTCCAGCTCCTCTTGATCTAGCAAAACCCCTTCAAAATCCAATCAAATCTTCCTGCTACTATACGTAGCCTAATATCCTTTACTTGATCCAGTCACCTTGGCTGAGATCCTTACGGAGAGAGCCCTCTCCCAGCCTAGTAGGGCTAGCTACTTGGCTAAGAGTGGTTTGTGGTTACCTTGGCATTGCCTTCCTTCAGCCTGACGTTCAATCCAGGTGATAACATAGTGGTGACCATACTAGGGAACGAAAGACTAATCACCTCGGTAGTATCTTTCATTTGAATTCTTAAGCTTATGGATGATGAGTTTTAGAATTTACTAGGCTGAATTGGAAAGTTGTAAAGCAATATATAAAACTTCGAAATTTGAGCACACTGGCTTCGAGAAAGTACACTTGGGCTAATCTAGATCCAAACTTTGCCCCAGTAGTGGATAATACCAATCCAATTTCGAGAAGACTAAAAATACAAGAAAGTTCAGTCAGTTCCACACCTTCAATAAAAGTAGATTCCAGCCCTGATGAGAGGTTATTTTTAGAAGACCTCCCATTTGGTCTATCATTTGACCTTTCCCTATTTAGAACCAGGTCTGAAAGTGCACTTGACGACATAGTTCTAGATGCATAGTTTATTGAAGATCTCAAAGTCCAAAAGGAAAATCAGTAAATTGATGAGTATATTCTAAATTCCCCTCAATCATCCCTCACTACTGCTAAGATCCCTAAGCTTTTTAAACTAGTGTCCACTACCCTTAGTTCATCATTATTCCCTTCAACCTTTGAAGTTCATTCCTCGCCTCCATTTATACCTGCACTTCCCTATCAACCTATCATTCCCTGTCAATCACCTATTACTCCTAGTTCTCCATCAACTACTACATCAACTCCTAGTAGCCCAATCCTTGCTTTAAATCCACCTCAAGTTATGGCTGCCCAGTATGCACCCCTTGTTTTACCTCAGAATCTTGGTGCCATGCCCACTGATTATCAAACCAAGATACCTTTCTTTGATGCCACTCAAACCATTACAGCTCAGCAACATGTTGATAAAATGAATGATTTCTTTGACCTCCACGAAGTAGAGATTGAAGATGTGTCAATGAGATTGTTTATACAAAGCTTTGGAGGTGAAGTTCGAAAATGGTTCAGAGCTTTACCCATAGCTTCTATCATCACTTTACCAATCCTCCATAGGCAATTCCTGGATTAGTGGGAGGTGAAGAAGAATACACTTCAAATTTTGTCCGAATATGAAAACATCAAAAGAAATGTCGGTGAGAGTGTGCAAGACGATTGTGTGAGGTTTAATGCAGTATACAATGCTATTCCTGCCAACATTAAACCACTGGAGGGATTGGCTTTGCCAAAGACAGTTTCAATGCTGATATGGCATATTAGTTGTGGGAATTGGATCCTACAACACTAGAAGACATGCAAAAGAATGTTGTGAGTGTAGAAGCAAACTTGCTAGCCAAAAGAGCAAGAATGAGATCTAAGAAAAGAGTGACCATAAAAGAAGAAGCATCTACTTCAGATTTAAAGATGGATACATTGATTCGAATAGTGGAGAGGATGGTTGACTGGTTAACCATCACAGATAGACCTAAACCACCAATCCAGAATCCAAATTTTAGAGGACAGGAGCAGCCTCAATTCCGAATCAAGCAGAGAGAACAAAAGGCACTAGAGAAACTAGCACAACAACAGCAAATTAGAACTCCCTTACAACATAATTATGTTCAAGGAAAGGAAGAAGAAGATGACGAAGATCCAATAATTGAAATAAATCACTTTTTCACTGCTTATGGTATGCCTATATTTCTGACCGAAGATGAAGTACACAGAAGTTCCAGACATTCAAAGGGATGAAGATTATATCCTAGCAAATGATGTGGTTTAGGAGGTTGAATCTGATGATTATCAACATGTTTATATGAATGCTTTGACTGCACAGTAGAGGCAATACTCTTTAAGGAGCAGAGATGTACCGGTCAATCCCATTCAAAAAAGAAAAGATGTGCAATCCAAGAATGATTCCTCAAACACTCAGAGGAAAGGGAAAGATCTTGTTGATCCAAATCCCAACAAAGTACCATCAAAATGTATCACTGCAAACAAGAAGAAAAATCAACAAAAATATAGTGCAGTGAAAGAGCAAGTAGATAAGAAGTACATTGGTGTCAAAGAGGTAGAAAAAGTTTCATCCTTTAATTTAGAAAGTGAAATTTCTAAATTAAAAGTGTCCATTCCTTTAATTGAGCTTGTTAAGAATAGCAATTATATAGACCATGTATCTAGAATATTGCAAATAGATCTTTTGTCAGACATGGTGAATGTAGAGGATGATCATCTTGAACTCTTTTTGGTCCAGCCATAGAAGGTCAGCCTGAAGATAGTGAAGTTCCTCCCTTTTATCTGAGTCTTAGACTGCATGAGTATATTCTCCATAATGCTATGTTAGATTCTAGAGCTTCCCACAATTTGGTACCTAAAGCCATTATGGAAAATTTGGGCTTGGATATCACCCGGAAATATCATGATTTGCACTCCTTTGACTCTGGTAGAGTTCATTGCATTGGTCTCATCAAATATTTGGTGGTTTCTTTAGATCAAATTCCAGCCAAAAATGTCTTGATGGATGTGGTAGTTGCTGATATATCACATCAATTTGGTATGCTCTTATCTAGATCGGGGTGCTAAAATCAAAGGCACCTTACAACTTGACTTCTCTTATGCTACCATCCCTGTTTTCGGTCAATTGAGGAAGTTGTACTGGGAGAAGAAAATGAAGTATATGATCACTAATAAAGAGAAGCATGTGAACCATCCAATAAATGTTGTACATACTGATTTAGAGTCCTTTGTTTTGTACTTTGATAGTGGATTGAATGATGAAGATATTCAGCTTGTAGAAGTAGATGATGTACTAGAAATTTCTGAGAATTTTAGAGTAGTTCTTAATCAAGAAAAAGAAAAAATAGCAAGTTCTTCTCAGCAGCCTACACAGTAGCAAAAGGTCAGTGAAAAGCAGAAAAATGAACTAATCAGCAAAGGTAAGGTTGAGAAAGAAATAGAGTTTCAACATCTAGAAGATGGAGCTGGCCTTTGGAGCATGGAATTCGATGGTGTTGCGGGTAAGGACGGTGCCGGTATTTGAATTTGGATTTGAAGCTCTGCTTTCTAGCCTACCAAAGTCCCAAGTAATGTTAGAGTATGTTCCTACAAGTTAGCTTTTGATTGCTCTAATAATTAAGCGGAGTATGAGGCTTTGATTACATGTCTTAAAATTCTGAAGAAACTGGATGCGAAAAGGATTTCTGTTTATGGTGATTCAGAGCTGGTGATTAAACAAGTAAAAGGAGAATATCAAGCAAAACATCCGCGAATGAGAGCCTATAGAAATGCAGTTCTGGATATTTTGAGGATGTTTCTAGAATATACCTTGATAGCAGTACCCCGGACTCAAAACATCATTACAGATTCACTCACCACTCTGGCCAGCAATTTGAAGATTCCAATGAATTCTAGCAACAAATTTGAAATTCTTGTCAAACACATGCCTGTTGTTCCTGATAATTTGAGGTATTGGCAAGTGTTTTGGGATGATAATAAGATTAATGCCTTTTTGCAAAATGAAGGAAAGTTTAAGAATGCTTCCATTGATGATTTTTGTGATTCCGATGAACAAGACATTGAGGTAAATCATGAAGGTTTTACAACTGAAGGATAATATCATTCCTAGAGGTCTCATACCTTTAGAGGAGCTTTTTGATCAGGATGATGTGGTAAGAAAACTGACATTGGTTCCTATGGATAAATGAGTTGAAGATGTAAATCTTGGAACAACTGATCATCCCAAGCTTGGAAAGTTATCGAAAGCATTGTCTCTTGAAGTAAAGGTTAAATATGTTAGATTAATTTTTGAATTTTCTGATGTTTTTTCTTGGGATTATTCAGATTTGAAAGTATATGACAAGGATATCATTCAGCATACTATTCCAATCAAGACGAATCAAAAACCTTTTAGAAAGAATTTGAGAAGAATCAATCCAAAACTACTGCTATCCATTGAGAAATAGGTAAATAGATGGTTTAAAGTTGGCATAATTATTCCAATTAGATTTTCTGATTGGATATTAAATTGGTCCCGGTACGAAAGAAGATCAGAGAGATAAGGTTGTGCATAGATTTTTGGAACCTTAACAAAGTGTCCTTAAAGGATAATTACGCTCTTCCTAAGATGGACCATATTCTGAAAAGAGTAGTTGGAGCATCATGGATGTCACTACTTGATGGTTACTTAGGCTATAATCAGATCTTGGTACATGAAAAAGACCAAGACAAAACTACCTTCACAACACCTTGGGGAACTTTTTCAGTATACCAAAATGACATTTGGGTTGAAGAATGCCACAACCACTTTTCAGCAGGCGATGGAAATAGCTTTTTCTAATGAGAAGGATGTTTTCTTGGTAGTTTATTTAGATGACTTGACGGTATTTTTTGGTTTTGATGATGAGAATTTGCACCACTTAAGGATTGTATTTTAGAAATGTAGGAAGTTTGAGATTTCTCTAAACCTGAAAAAGAGTCTTTTTGCCATGGACAAGGGTAAACTCCTTGGTCATATAATTTCTAAAGATGGTATTCACATTTATCCTTCAAGGGTGAAGGCAATCCAACATACAAACTTTCTGCGCAACAAAAAAGAGATTCAGGCTTTCAGTGGTAAGATGAATTTCTTACGCAGATTTATCCCAAATTTCACTGAGCATTTACGTGAAATAACTAATATGTTTAAAAAGGACAACACTGTGAAATGGATTGAGGATGCCATGAAATCATTCAATTTGGTAAAATTTGCTTTGATGATAGCCCCAGTATTGATTAGTCCTGATTATACTCATGATTTAATTATATTTTTATTTGCATCTAAGCACACCATGGTTGCGGTTTTGATGGAAAAGAGGGATTGGGTGGAGAAACCCATTGCTTTTTTTAGTAGGACTATTCGAGATGCTGCCTTGCGTTACAATATCATTGAAAAACAAGCATTGGCTCTTATAAAAGCATCGAATGATTTCAGAGTATACATTATGCATTCACATACTACAACATATGTTCCTAACGCAACAGTCAAGGAAGTACTCATGTAAACTGATCCAAAGGGAAGAAGAGGTAAGTGGATAGCTGCAATGTTGGAGTATGATCTTGAGATTAAACCTACCAAACTGATCAAAGGACAAGGTTTGGCAAAACTGATGGTTGAATCAAATCTGCATGCTCTAGACATACATCTCATTGCAACAATGTCAAAGGACGAAGACGGTGGTTCACTCATTCAAGTATCAGAACTGTTTCTCAAATCACCTTGGTATTCTGATATAGTTTATGTTCTTTAGCATCTTTCGCCTCCTCCTGGAATGTCAAGAAGTAAAGGTAGGTCACTACAACTAAAGTCTACAAAATTCTGCATTTTAAATAGTGCTCTCTATTGGAAAGATCCGTGAGGAGTTCTTCTTAATTGTTTGGTTGAAGATGAAGCTCAATAGGTAATGAATGATTTTCACAGAGGTGATTGTGGCGGTCATTTGTTTTGGAAAACAACAATTAACAAAGTGTTGAGAGCGGGATATTATTGGCTGACTTTGTTTTCAGATTTATATAAGACAGTAATGGGCTACCATGAATGCCAGGTTTTTCAAGGAAAGAGGAAGTTGCTTCCTGTTCCTTTGAAGCCAGTTGAAGTAAATGCACCTTTCTAGTAGTGCGGACTTGATTTCATAGGTGAAATCCATCCTACATCATCAACACAACACAGATGGATTTTGACAGCTACTGATTACTTCACCAAGTGGATTGAGGCCATTCCGACAAGGCAAACCATGGACACGGTAATTATCCATTTTCAGAATCTAATATCTTATCTCATTTTGGTTGCCCTCACAAGATTATAACAAATAATGCAGCAACATTTAAGTCCAAGAAGATGGTTGAGTTTTGCAACAAGTACAATATTACATTGGGTCATTCCATGGCATACTACCCACAGGGCAATGGATTGGTCGAGTCATCAAATAAATTCTTGGTGAACATTATCAAGAAAATGTTGGAGGCAAACAAGAAGGATTGACATTGAAAGCTTGTTAATGCCCTATGGGCCAACAGAGTGAGCAGCAAGAAATCAATAGGTATGTCACCTTTTGAGTTGGTTTATGGTACTGATATAGTATTTTCTACATTAGTTGCAGTCCCGGTCATGAGATTATTACAGGAAGCTGGCAGCGAAGAGGATGATATTCAACACAGAATTAATCAAATGATTCACCTTTAGCAAATAAGGGAAGAGGTTTGCCAAAACACTTTTCGGTTACAAGATAATATAAAGAAAATTTATGACCACAAATCCAAAGCAGAAAAGTTTCAGTTGGAAGATGTAGTGCTATGGTGGGATGTACAGAATGAGGAAAAGGGAAAGCATGGTAAGTTTGACAATTTATGGAAAGGACCATATAAAATCTCAGCTTATCGAGGACAAAATTTATTTTTGTTAAAGGAAATCGATGGTCAGGAATATTAAGGAGGGCCAGTGAATGGTAGGCTCCTGAAGCACTACTACTTTTGAGGTTGTTCCCTAAAGTTACTTCACCTTCATTGTATATACCAGTTTTCTTTTCCTTGTAAGGTTTCAAGTACACTGTCATCTGAGCTTGGAGCCCGAAGTGAAGGCTATAAAGTTTGAATGATTTGTGTCAAGTTTGGTTGATTTAGTTTATAGTCAAGTTTAGAGTCAGTTTGGTTGTGAGTTAGTTTTCAGTTTATATTGAGTCATTTTTCACTCTTTTTTTTTACAGTATTGCCTAATGGATGAGGCACTTGGTCTACAGTGTTCTTGGCACCTCAAAGGAGCTACCATCCCTAATAAGGCCAATGTTAGTGTTAGTATCTGCATACTTCCATCAAGGATCAAATTTGCTCTTTGCATTTTCATTTTAGGGGTCCCATATTGAAATTTTACATCATTTCATTAGGTCATGTCAAATTGATCCACTGATGGTTGTCCTCTCTTTAGAAAATCCAATTTCTCCCTCATAGAGTATACTTGCTGACCCTTCTTCAGGTTGTCTTCAATTATGGTTTCATGGTCATTTTGCAATCATGCCTTCATTAGGTCATAGGGCATGTTTTCATTAGGTCTTAGGGTATGTTTTCATTAGGTCTTAGGGTTTAATTACCAAGGCCAAGAGCCTAATTTAAAAGTGAAAATAAAGGGGCAGTAAGGGTATGAGGGTGATAAATAAGTCAAGCATGATGGCTTGTAGGTCATAGTAACTATATCATTATCTTTTAACCTAATGTAATATAGTATTTTGAGTTAATTTGTATTTCCTATGTAATTTTAAGTCACTTTATGTAATAAATGATCCTAGCTACACCAAAGCATCTCTCCTTGCTGCAAGACAAAGAAACACTGCAAAAATCAGTTCAAGCTGAGCATTATCCACCTAAAAAGAAACAAAGGAGTAAGGGCATTAAAAACAGAGTTTTGAGAAAGGTCAAGAAACATTAGAAAGTGGGTTTTTCAAGTGAAAAATCAAAATTTACTCCTATATAAGGCCTCACATTTCATTTTCAAGTTCATCATTCTCATTTAGCAAGCAAGAAGTCAAAAAGTGAGAAGAAGAGGAAAGGTTGAGTGAGTTTTGGGCGAAGGAGAGCTGGCGCTGCGCTTCTAGAGGGTGGCGCTGCGCGTCTGGAATAGTGGAGGAGTGGCACTGCACATAGGTAGACTGGCACTGCGCGTTTTAGGCAAGAGGGTTGGTGCTGCGTGTTGAGACTTTGGAATTGTGCGTTTGGCCTTGAGCTACATGTCTGGAGGATTTCCCAGTGTAATTTTACACTGCGCTATGCGTTTGTGCACCAGCACTGCGCGTTGAGTAGAAGGGCCAGAGAGGCCACAAAACTTCAAACAAGCTTCAAAATTTCCCTCTCTTACCTTCATACAAGTAAGTCTTCCTCTCATTCTACATTTTTGGTTTGCAAATCAAAATCTTAAACATCGTTCCCCATAACAAGTGTGAAACCTAAATTTTCCCCTAGTTATGCCTAAAATCCTAAGCCCCCATTGTTCCTCCTATCACCTATCACTACAAATCTAAACTCTTTCCCTATCCCTATTCCATAACATCCCCATCCCTTTATCCCTCTTCCCCAAAATTTGTCAAACAAAACAAGCCCTCCCTCTCATTTTTATGATTCCTACTCCCCCATTCATTTTCTACCCCATAAGCTCATTTCCCATCCCCTCACTCCTAAAACACTTTCACTCATTCCCTTCATACAACCTCAAGCCTTGCAAACATGGACAAAGAGGCTCGAGACTATGAGGAGGAGAAAAACATAGGTAATGACACTTCAACAGATTGATCCAGATTTAAACAAGAACACAACAAAATACAGAGATAACCATATACACAAAGATGCAGTGGAAATAATACTTCATTTCATTAATGTAAAATACTGAAATATACTTACAAACATAAATGGATTTAAACCAACTAGGGCAATGGTAGCTTATCTCTGAGAAGATATGTGGTGGCTACATGCCTTTGAATTATGTTACAATAAGGCTAGAAGGCCTATTTAGTGTTGAGAAACAATGAAAAACCCTTAACACCCCAAATCCTAACCCTAGAAGATGAAATGCCAAATTGTGGGCCCCTGTTTGGGTAAATTGGTACATCAACTTCCCGGGGTCGTAACTTTGGCATACAATCTTTGTTTGATGCGCACAGTATCTCGTTAGAAAGATCTATTTGAGAACTACAATTTTCGGAAGAGAAACATCGGTGCATGGACACATGTTGCTCCTAGTTTTCCCAAAAACGTCGTTTAGGGCCTCAAAACGGCTCCTGGAGTTTAGGACCCGAAAAATTGCTAAAAATAGTAAATTGTGCTACAATTATGGAAACTGAAAAATTGAAAGAGACAGTTGTGGGGGTCTAATTGGGATAGGTGGGTGGCCACCAGCATCCACCTGGATCACTCCTCCCCCCTTAGGAAGCAATGGTTCCCATTGCATTGAGTTCCTCCATTTATTGAACTTGGTCCTTGGTGAGCTATTCTACAATCTTGAATGTGTCCAGTAATGGTGGGAAGCATGGTTGAGGGTGATACACATTGAACACTTGGTGTAGGTGAAGGAATGGAGGAATGCTATGCTTCAAAGCATTATTTCCTGTAGCCTTGGTATTGGTGTAAGGACCAGGTCAGAGTGGTATGAGCTTTGTAAGCCGTTCTTTTTGTAGATGCAACCAACCTTTATTTCCCACCTGAAGCTTGTGTGGTACTCCTGTGGGTGAGGAGAAGTTGTTCCTGTGTTCTGTCATGACCATATCCCTTTTCTACTACTGTTGTGTGAAGGAACCCTTTGTGGCGGTCATGGATGTGGTGAAGATCTTCCCATTACTTTGGGAGTGAACTAGAGAGAAAATGAATTTCCTAGTCTGGGAGATGAGCTTGCTTCCTTTCTTGGCAGTGATCAAAGAGGTGGTGGTAGGTGGGGCCACCTTTGGTATCCTGTATAATGAATTACACAAAGAAATAATGACAGCACGAGGGCTTGACTCATACACATCATGTCACCTCCACAAGTATTGCTAGCCTAATAATACATCACAAACATCCAGAGGTGTAACATCACACAATAACTCATCTGTGAAGGGCTTGATGTTGTAGGGAAGGTGACACTACTGGTGAACTTTGAGATCTCATCCTTCATGAAGCCACCTGATATTGTCCGGTTGCAGGTGTGGTGTATTCAGTAGGCCCAACTGCTTCACAACCTCTGTTGAAATGAGGTTCTTATGGCTCCCACTGTCAACAATGAATTGCAGCGGTGAACCCTTCACCCACATCTATGAGTGGAAAAGACGTTCCCCCTCCTCTGGATCTTCGAGCTCATTCTTCTGGATCTTGGCGGTGGCAAAAGTGATGTTGGGCTCCACATCAATGATCTGATTCCCTTTGGCATTCCCCTTGTTGGGTTCTAACTCAAGCTCAGAATATGCATATGATTTTGAAGCCTTCAACTCGGCCACTAGCGACTGCTTGGTCCGACACTCACTTGTGTTGTGAGTGGGGCTCTTGTGGAACTCACACCACTTTCCTGTGTCCTTCTTTGACTTTGTGGTGTTGTTCTTTTCTTGCAGCTTCGAAGGGTTGTCTTGGGTCACCCCACCTTGGCTTTGTCCTTTGGTCTTTGGATTCATAGATCCAAAGTCTCGCTTATTCTGTTTGCACTTTTGCTCGATTTTGACAATGTATCGGTATGCCATGCCAAGTAAGGAGATGTTTAGGAATTCCATCTCTTCCTGGATGTATCTCTGTAGGCATTCGTGGTATTTTAGTACCAAATGCAGCTCATAGTCCTTGATACCCAAATATGTGCGAAGGGTATGAAAAATGTTTGTGAACTCCGGCACATCTTGGTCCCTTCCCTGCCACAGTGTGGTCCATTTGATGTATTTTCCTCATAGCTTTTGATAGGGTAGTACTGCTCCTTGATGACATCTCGAAATGAATCCCAAGTGGGTGCGATTGAAAATAGTGAGCCCGTGCTTTCATTCTTCTGCTCGCAGTAGGTTTCCCACCACTCCTTAACGTGGGGGGCTTCTTTTAGAAGAGCGAAAACAATCTTTTCCCAACTCGAAAATTCATGAACAGAAAAATAACCCTCTAGCAGACTTAACCATTTATCTACGACATTTGCATCTATCTAACCCTCGAATATGGGGATTTAAAAATTAACTTGTACCTTAAAGGGCATGGCATTTCTAGAGTAGCTGCTGGAAGCCGATGCGTCGCCTTTGGGTAGTCGCTGAAGGATTTGGGCAAACCTATCCATCATCGCGTTCCTTTGTCACTTGAGGGCTTCTTCGAGCAAGATTTTGATAGGATCTCCTGCCCCCTCGTCTTTCTTTTCATCCACCATGGGAGGCCGTTGGGATTTGTGAGGCTGGTCTTGTAAAGGTTCGACCAGTTGAAGCCCTAACTCCTTATATCCTGACATCATTGGGGACATGCAAAGAAAAACAAAGAAAAAGAAGACCGCTCTGATACCATTGATCTGGATTTAAACATGAATGCAACAAAATACATAGATAACCATATACAAAAAGATGAAGCGGAAATAATACTTCACTTCATTAATGTATACTAAAATATGCTTACAAACAGAAATGGAAATAAACTAGCTAGGGCGATGGTAGCTTATCTCTGAGAAGAGATGTGGTAGCTACATGCCTCTGAACTATGTTACAATGAGGCTCGAAGGCCTATTTATTGTTGAGAAACAATGGAAAACTCTTAACATCCCAAAACCTAACCCTAGAAGATGAAATGCCAAATTGTGGGCCCCCATTTTTGGTACATCAACTTACCGGGGTCATAACTTTGGCATATGATCTCCATTTGACGCACACAATATCTCGCTAGAAAGATCTATCCGAGAACTACAACTTTGGGTAGAGAAACATGGGTCCATGGTCCATGGACCCATGTTGCTCCCAATTTTGCCAAAAAACGTCGTTTAGGACCTCAAAATGGCTTCGGGAGTTCAAGACCTGAAAAACTGCTAAAAATAGTAAATTGTGCTACAATTACGGAAACTGAAAAACTAAAAGAGACAGTTGTGGGGGTCCAAGTGGAATAGGTGGGTGGCCACCAACATCCACCTAGATCATAGATAGAGCTAGGCATCAAAGAAGACCACACAAGGGAGGCAGGATTATTAGAGAATAGCCATCAAACCTTAGAGAATTGTAGGCCTCTCAGTTGGTTGTCACATGTTTCAGATATCTTGGCTGCTATGAGTTATGTGAGTAGGTAGAGAGAGTTCAACACCACCCTGAGCTCACTAGAATTTTTGTAGCTCATCTTCAGGACAACAAGGTGACTCTTGCTGGGATAACATTCACCGTCTCACCCTCCATCATTTCAGATGCAACCAAGATTTCAATTGTAGGGGAGAAGCGTTACAAGGCACAAGACTTGGATGAACAAATTTATGAGCCTTATATCAAACCCTAGTACAAAAATGAGGTGAAGAGAATTTTTCCTTTCAGATTTCTTGAACACAAGTATGTCCCCATGATGATGAAATATCTCACTTGTGAGGGTAGATTTTCCAGGCTGTACACCTATCACATCAGGCTCCTCATGCATTTTACTAGGGTGAGGATGTTAAACCTCCCTTATTTCTTGTTCAAGAATATTGAGAAGATGGCTCATTTTGTCCAGAAGAAGCCATACCCTCAGCAGATGAGCAATCTCTATCATTATTCCCTAATTAAGATGATTGTGATTCATCATCTCAGTCTCCTCAACATCTCTTGGGAGACATTTATTTCTCATGACATCTTCAGGGGTCCACAAATTCCTCCACCAGTATCTCAAGAAGCAGGGGGACCTTCTAGTAGTGCTCAGGTGAGAACATATGAGGAGGCCAAAGGGACTAGAACTCTAAGGTGCTCGGGACATACATGTCATATCAGAAGGGCATAAGGAGATTGTTTGTAGCTAATAGGCAAGTGTTTGCTCCACAGGATGTGGAAGCGACCTTGCCTTCTTCATCAGCCCATAGGAAAATTCTAGCTCCACAAGATGTGGAAGGGGCTTTGCCTTCTTCATCAGCACAATAGGTACAGGTGGAACAACTGCACAAAGGGAAGGAAAAGATGCTGGAGGAGAGTTTTGATGATGAGGAGGAAAGAGACTTTGACTTGATAGAGCATGATGAGCTAGAGCAACGTTATACTCACCATGTCGTGGAAATAATTGAATTGGAGGCTCAGGATGAAGATACAATAAAGGACATCATCATACAAGAAAAGGAGGCTCAATTCCAGGCTTTGATGGACAATTTGGAGAGGGCCAAGTATGTCATCACATATTTGGAACAAGAAAACAAGCAGTTGAGTGACAAACAAGTCCTCATGGAGCTGGAACTACTGAAGGTAAAACGACAAAGTGGCAAAGAGGCACAAGTCACTTTGACTCCTATTGAGAAGAAGATTGAAGATGATAGAGAGACTTGGCTTGAGAGAGTAAATTTGCACCTTGAGAAGCTATGCAGAAGGCCAATGGAGACAATCAGATGATCAGGCACATGGCCTACCATTAAAGGACCCGAAACAAAATTTGCAGTATAAGGGTCAAAAAGATGAAAGCTAGGCTAAGGCGGGATTTGAAAGGAAAAAAGGAGGAGGATAGGCTTTGGTTTCTTGTTGAATCTTCCTTGGCTCATCAAGATACTTGATGATGGTGCTTCTCACCAAATTTGGGCAATTTTGGAGGAATTTTTGTTACTTGCAAATTTTGAAATTTTACACAGGAAAACTTCCTAAACGCGTAGCGTCACCACTGCTGCGAGCGATGAGGAAATTAAGCCTGTGGATTTTCTAAGATTTTGGGGTAGAAATGTTCCACCAAAAGGTCGAAAAATAACCTAAAAATGACCTTTCTGCCACTTTTTGGACACATAGAAGCAGTCTTGGGAGAATCAAGTTTTGATGGGTCAAATGAGCTTAAAATGCAAAAATTCTAGGTGTTTTGGAAAGTAGAATTGAATACCTTTCCAATGAGCTATCATGAGACCAATTTGGATGCCAGGAAGGCCTCCAAATGGGACCTGAAAGTGGCACTGTGCGTTGGGCTAGTGGCACTGCGCGTAGGGCAGATTTTGCACAGGATGCCTATTTTTCTAGTTTTTGGCTGTGTTCATGGATTCTCTCTCATGGAGGTTGTTTTACCATCGTAAATGATGACTTGGCATGTAAATATGATAGATAATTAGTAGTAGAGGGTAGATCCATTACTGTAAAAGTCAATTTGAGCTCAAATGAATTTGTTTTTCACTTTTAGAGGCAAGTTGTTGAAATGCCTATATTCCTTTTTTCTTGTTTAGTGTTGGTTAGATTAGCTCCTCATATTAAGTATTCGACCCCTGAGGATGGGAGGAGGTTGAAACAAAGCCTATATATTCTTCTTCTTTCTCATTGTAAAGGGTTGGACTCAGTGAGATGCTCAGACCTTGATTGTACATCATTTTGTAGAATTGCAGCGATTTTTATGGGATCCATGTGGTATGGAGTTTTAGTATACTTTCTTCTTTTGTGATCATATTTTAATGTGTTTCATGTACTTCATTAATCATTTAATTTCTTCTAAGTGAATGCTTTCAAGTTGATAGGTAGAATTCATTGCATCAGTGCTCTGCTTTGGGAAAACATTCACCATTTCATGTTTTCTACAGTCTAGGAAGGATCCATGGTTTTCACATGCTCTTCTTCACTTCTCACTAGTCTTAAACATCTCACCCCATTAAGCCCTAGAGTGCTAAACCTTATGCCTACCTTGCCCCATCGAACACCCTGCAATTCTGACCTAATTCCCTAGACCTAAACTGTCCAACTCCTCCTGATCTGGCAAAACCCCTTCAAAATCCAATCAAATCTTCATGCTACTATACCTAGCCTAATATCCTTTACTTTATCCAATCATCTTGGTTGATATCCTTACGGAGAGAGCCCTATCCCGACCTCGTAGGACTAGCTACTTGGCTAAGCGTGGTTTGTGGTTATCCTGGCATTGCCTTCCTTCAGCCTGAGGTTCAATCTAGGTGATAACAGATGATATAACTTGCTCTTCTACCTTGTGAAGTGTATTCTCCTGCCATTCATCTTGGTTCATGTATTGTTCTATCTCAGGCCTAGGAGTGTGAGCATATTGGGTAGTGTTTTTCTCTACCCATAATTTTGAAATCATTCTTAGGGGATCATATGACCAGGTGAAACCAAGTTTGAAATTCATATGTTTCAAAAGAGTTTATGCTTCCTTCCTTGCTGAACTAGCATTGCAAATAAAAGGCCCTACTTGAGTTTTGATTTTAAATTGAGCCTTCTTCTTTGCTGCTACAAAATGAAGCTGATCCATGTTAATCATCTACTTGATATATTCCAATGCAAAAATCTGGATAGGGAAAAACTTAGGTAATCTATATGGAGGTAGTTCAAATCCATATATCTTAATATTTGTATAATTTTGGTATAGATACCAATCTCCTATTTTGATTTGTTCACTGAGATGTAGAAATTTTCTAATTTTTGGCCCAATCCTTGGTTCTACATCAATGTTTAATAAACAAGAAATAACATATAGAAACTGATCCACAAAGTCACTGAATGTGAATTCAATGGTGTTCTTCCTCACCAAGGAAGTCCAATGGATTACTTATTGTGGATTTCATTGGCTGTCCATCTTCTGTAAGGGAAAAGAAAACCTCTCTAATTGATAAAACATGAACAAATATACTAATATAGAAGCATATTTGAACACTCCTTCTGTAGAGAACTTCATGAACTGATCATGAATTGGTTTTGCTACGAATCCACTCTAAATGAAGATAAGAGATGACTTTTCATTAACTAAGAAAACTCACAAGAAACCTATAAGGACCTCATCGACCCATTTATTGTAATAATAACCTGAGAGACATCACACAATGGATATTATCTGCTTGGTTGTTTCTGGAAACATAGATGATTGATATCATGGATTGGTTTTTATGCAATTGGACATTTTATGGTAGAAAGGTTTCAAAAATATTGGCTCTTTGGTGAAAATCAAGATTTTTATAGATATCCATGAGGATTGTGGAGAAAATGGATGCAAGGGTTTAGGTTTTGAGTTTGTAACATTTGTCAATTAATTGATTCAGCAGTAATTGTAATAAGAGCTTCATTGTTTTGGGAAATTACTACTCTTTGACGGGAACATACTTAACATGACACCATGAAATGAATTCTGGGAAATGATGGGTTTGTGGAATGATATACTGAGGTAAAGATGAGTGTCAGAGGTTTAAGTCATCACTTAAGTCTAAAAATTTATGTTTTACCCAATTTTGCAGTTCATAAAGATCGAACTCGCAGTTAGTTTTATAAACATTATAGAGTTGGTCCACTAATGGCTAATGGTCTAAGTCGATAGTGGGAGGAAGCATGGGGTTTTTTGAAGTTTTTGATTTCTTCTTTGAAGACATGACTGAAAGAAAAGGAGTGAGAAATATCTGTAATTACCCAGAGATAAACGATTCCCTTTATTGAATGACAGGTGGAATGCTCTCTTGAGTTTCACTCAATACTTTGGCATTTGTTCGGCTTGGTAACTCGTAGTAGTGGTTCAGTTTATGACTTAACATAGAAGAGAGAGAAACTACAAGCAACCGATAATATTCAACAAAACATAAAAAATGTTTTTAATGAGTTTAAATGGTTCTATCACAAATTATATATGATAAATGGGAGTAGGGGACATTAATGTGTAATGAGAAATTTTAAAATGGGAGAATGGTTGGCGAATAAGGAGTTGACATATGGCAGAATGGGGAATTTTATTGAAAACTTCCAGGAGCAGGTGTAACGACTTTATAGATGGAAGGGAGTGGTTTCACCGATGGTAGGAGGTGGTTTATGGTTTTGGAGTGAGGGGATATGGAGTGAACGTGAGAGGGGCATGTGGCAGAGGTGGAATGAGGGATGGCCACTTTTCACAACCCCCCCATTGATTAAACTTCATATGGGCTTGGGGGGTGCAGAGCGGTCTAAGAGCCATTGATATCTTAGCGCTGCAAATCTTATCCGTCAGAATTTTATTACATTGAACGAAAATGACAAACAATCTTGTCATTTGTCTAGTTACAAAATAAACTCTTTTTTTTCTTTAAGTCAATCACATTTAAGATTTAATTAAACTTGATTAATTATGGAAAAACGAAATTTTAACTAGCGCGGTGCATTTTGGGATTATCTCTCTCTCTCTCTCTCTCTCTCTCTCTCTCTATATATATATATATATATATATATATATATATTAATATTTTTATTTATATTATTTTATTTATTTTTTCTATTTTCTTCCTGATCATTTCTTATGTATATATATATATATATATATATAGTCCCTTTTTCACAATATATATATATATATATATATATTTTTATAAAAACATCTAACTTATCAAAACAATCAATGTTACAATGTCGACTCCAACTCAGGACTGCTTCCTCTTGTAGGATGTAGAGAACATGCAGATCCAAGTGCCTTCTTCTCGGGATGATGGAGTCTTTGTTGAAAAACAACCATACTTTCAGGAAAATGGAACAAACCGGTAATGTACAAATGTTGAATGATAGAAGAAATCTTAGTACTGGATATAATGTTTCAAATATTTTCAATTCACAGACAATGAAGAATATTTCCCTTCTAAGTTCTGCAAGGAAAAAGTATTGTTAATTTTAACCTCTGCAATGGTGAAAGGTCCAAACGAGAGATTATCAAACTTTCCATTTTTTCCTTTGTCTTCTCTTCTAGCATCCCATTTTAGTACTAAATCTCCTTCTTTGAAATCTCTTTCTCTATCCTTTCTGCCAAACAATATTTTCATTTTGTTTTGATATTTTCGAAGCTTATATTGGACTTCATATTTGTGTTCATTAAGTTCTATTATTTGATTGATTCTCTTAGAAAAGTCATTGGGTTCTTCATTTTCTTCTTGTAAGAATTTCATGACAGGAAAACCTAGTTGTGTAGGAAAAATGTCATTGGTGCCATAAACAAGTTGAAAAGCTTATTTTCCTATTGATCTCTTTGGTGAAATTATATTTGCCCAAACTGCATACTTAAGATGGTTGTCCCAATTTCTCTTACGATCTACAAGTACCTCTTTAATGACTTTGACTAGACTTTTGTTTGAAGACTCTGCCAATCCATTTCCTTGAGGATAATAAGGGGTAGAATGATGTAGTAGAATTTGATATTTTTGGAAAAACTCAATCATTTTAATACTACTGAAGGCTAGTGAATTGTATGTAACTATCTGTTGGGGACATCCAAATCTAGATAGTATGTTTTCTTTAATGAATTTAATGGCAATAATATCAGTAGCATTACTGACTCATATAACTTCTACCCATTTTGTAAAATAATCTATGGCAATTAAAATCCATTTATGTTTATTGCTAGATGTTGGATGAATCTCTGCAATAAAATATAATCCTCACTATAGGAATGGTGCTTCAAATAGGACTGGAAATAGAGGGGCAACTGCTAATCTTTACTTTCCAGAAAAAATTTGACATGGTATGCAGATTCGAACCTTTACTCCTACTTGTGCAAATAATTTTGGACAATAAAACCCAGCTCTTAAAATAGTGTATGGTGTTTCTCTCCAAACATAATGAGCACCACAGATACTTGCATGAAATTGATTTATAACTCCTTCTGTCTCACTTTCTGTTAAGCATAACAAAAGGATGTTTAGTGGATCCTTCCAATATGGATTTGCATTGATGATGCAATATTTTATGGCCTTTAACTTGAGTGTTTTGCATTGATTCTTTGTGAATCTAGATGGATACTCAAAATCACAAAGAAAATGCACAATATCAGTGTATCATTCTGAAAGAAGAAATTTCTCATCAATGTGGGGTGGAAGAGGAATTGGTTCAGCTGAAGATGAAGGTTCTTGTGGATTATTCTCTGTTGATATTTGAGAAGATTCTTGTGGATTCTTCTATGATGATATTTAAGAAGGTTCTTGTGGATTATTCTCTGCTGATATTTGAGAAGGTTATTGTGGATTCTTCTCTACTGATATTTTAGAAGGTTCTTGTGGATTCTTCTCTGCTAATATTTGCATCACAAAATTTATCCCCAAAACCTTACAATTGGATTCAACTAAAAGTTTGGCTAAACTTTGACCCTTTATCAACTTTGTAGATTTGATAATAAGATTAAATTATAATATATTAGTGATCCATATTCCCCTTCGACCATCTGTATTAGGCTATGATAATTCAATTTTAACAACATTGTTTGGAACATATGAAATAATTGAAGAATGAAGGATATAAACTCTAAAATCTTTCAAGGCTTGAACTAAGGCTTAGGCTTGTTTTTCAATAATGTCATATTTCAACTCAGCATCTATCATGAATTTACTAAAAAAGGCAATAGGCTGATCATCTCCATTTTCATTCTTTTGCAAAAGGACAATAGCTAGGGTGTTTTCAAAAGCAAAATAGAAAATGCTAAAAGGTTTAGAATAGTCTATATTGGCTAATACTGGGGCTTTAGAAATAGATTTCTTGATTTGGGTAAAAGCAAATCTTGCTTGAACTTCCCACTTGACTTCATGGTCTTTTCTTAGCATATCAGTAATATCCTTAACTATTTCATCATAGTTTGGTATAAATCTCCTTAGGAAGTTGATTTTCCCGAGAAAAGCTTGAACTTCTTTTTTATTCCTTGGTAGTGAAAGTGCTTGTATGGTTGAAACTCACTTTGGGTCAATGACTTCTCCTTCCTTTGAAATAATATGGCCAAGTAATTTTCCTTCTTTTATTGCAATCAAGACTTCTTTGGATTTAGTGATATCTCGAACTTCTTGCACCTATCAAAAACCTTTCTCAAGTGATTTAAATGTTTTTTATCGGAACTTGAAAATACAGTTAGATCATCTAGATAAATGACAACAAATTTATTAATCTTACCAACAAATGCTAAATCCATAGCTCTTCGGAAAGTAGCTCCAACATTTGTTATTGCAAAAGGCATCCTTGCATACATGAATGTACCCCAAGGAATTATGAATGTTGTCTTCTCTCTATCTTCTGGGCTCACCATGATATGATTGTATCTAGAAAAACTATCTAACATAGAAATTTGATTAGAACCTGAACTTTTTGAAGTAATTGATCCATCTTGGGTAATGGATAATTGTCCTTTAAGGATGACTTGTTTAAGTTCCTGAAATCCACACACAATCTAATTTCACCATTTTTCTTTCCTACTGGAACCAAATTTGCTATTCAATCAGAATATCTTAAGGGAACTATGATTTTGGCATCTAGTAGTTTTTAAAGTTCTTTTTCAATTGTGGGGAGCAAGAATGGATTTATTTTCCTTAACTTTTGCTTAAGAGGTTTAGCTTTTGGTTTTAGAGGAATTTATGTTCAATGAGTGTTGTATCATATGTTTTTAGCTCATCATAAGACCAAGAAAAAACATCTTTGTAATTTTTAAGGAGATTTAGATATTTATCTTTTGTTTCCTTTGGTAATGACGCAAAGCTTTTAATATTTCTGGTTTCTTCTTAAGTTCCAATATTGCATTGTTCTATATCTTCTTGAGGTGAATCTCATAATGGGCTTTTAGGAACATCATTGTGGTCAAACAATTTTTCAAGAGGAACTAAGCCCTTTGGGATGAAATTGTTGGGTAGCTAAATGATGTTATGATCAACCATTTTTTAGTTTAATTGTTATGTTTCATTTTCCTTATTCAACTCTTTATCATCAAGTTCTTCTTCAATTTGTAAGGATGAAAATTCATCAATTACTTGCAAAAGAAATTTTAATTGTTCATCGTCTTCAACTATTTGCCAATATTTAGGATTATGAGGAATTGAGGGTCTGTATTTTACCTGAATATGATATTGTAGCTCCATTTGACCAGGAATTTTAAAAGAACTAGCTGAAACAGATAAAGAGTCTGCATGAATATTCTCATTTCTTGGAATAGTAGTGATGTTAAATGGCTGAAAGAAATTATCCACAGAATCCCATACCTCATTTATGTAAGATCTAAGTTTGGGGTGGTTTCTTTGACAAATATTCCTTACTTGCTTAACAATGAGTTCTGAGTTACTGAATACACTTAGATTTTGCACTTTAAGACTTGTGGCTAATTCCAATCCTAGAAGTAAAGCTTCATATTTTGCTACATTGTTTGTAACATCAAATTATAACTTATAGGATTGAGTTATGTTATCTTTATCTTGTGAAATAAGTACAACACCAACTCCAACTCCTTCTTTTGAAAAAGCTCCATCAAAGTATATTGCCAAATATCAATTTTTACAGCCTTAGGTTTATCCACAATATGTTCAATGCTAAGCTGAGTGTTTTGTAAGTTATTTTATGATAGTGTGAAACATCCAAAATCTTGATCAACTGCATAAATTGGATGATTTCTTGCTTGACCATCTATACAAATAGTATTAATTAATCTAACTTCCCCGTATAATATAAGCTGTTAACCTCCATATGCAAGAATAGTAGCATAAACCATGCCCATTTATAGACTTCCTCCTAATTTGGCACAATATGATATAGATAATACCATACCAAATTTAGGAGGAATATCTGTAACTACAATATCTAATACTACACCCTTAACAGGGATTTGTGCTAGAGTGACAATTAGGTCTTTTATAAGTCCAAGACAGGGTACCTTCGTTGAGTCGAAAGTATATAGAACATGATAAGGTCTAGTGATATGTAATTGAAGTTGATCCATGATCACTTTAGGCATCAGATTATTGGAAGCCCCATAATCTAACATACAGTTGTATAACAGAAAATCATGAACTTTTAAAGTGACGTAAAAAGGTGGTAGGATTTCATTTTGCAAGCTTATTACATCTCCTTCACCATTAACACTTGAATATTGAATCCATTTAGAAACTTGGTTTTTATAACCTGGATTTTTGGAAAGTTCAAACAAAGGAATAGGTATTTTGACCCTTTCTAATTCTCTTTCCACATTGAAAGTAGTTAGAACAATTTTATCAATTGAACTTGATTCATTTTGATTGATTTAATGGTTGAATTGTTGTTGTTTGAGTTTCAGTGGTTTTAATTGGTGGTTCATTTACAATGAGATTTTTAGAAGGTCTACCAGGCCCTAGTCTTGGTTGTAAATCATCTCTTCTATTTAATTCTACAATTAACAATTCAGAAATGGAACGATATTTTGAAACTTGTGAATTTTCTTGATTTTGTTGTGGGAATTGATTTTAAGAAGAGGGACAATGGCATTTTGAATTAATGAATGATCAAAATTATTGATGTTATCTGTAATCAGAGGGCCAATGTCTTCATCTTCGTCATCATCAATCATTAGTGGAGGTTGAATTTGCTGATTAGTATTAGGTCTTTACAAAATTTGGGGTTGGGGAGGCCTCCTATATTGAGCTTGAGGTCTATTTGTTTTTTTTTGAACTGTCCTAGGTTGTGCATCCATTTTTGAAATCATATTTGAAATATTTGTAAGTGGTGAAGTGATTTCATCTATCTTTTGATCTTCCTTTTTACTATTTGATGAAGAACCTTCTTCCCTAGCTTTCATTTTTCTTTCAACCTTTTCTTCTTTAGCATTAATTTTAGCTAATGCTAATCTATTTGCCTTAACTTCTATGGCATTTGTGTGCATGTATTCAAGGGTGATATATGTTCTTTCTCTAAGAATGACTGTGAAATCATCTTCAAAAGCTTTGGAAAATCTAACTTTAGCTGTCGTTACTCATGGTTTACAGTGAGGTGGCATCTTACGATAAAATTTGTTAAACCTTTTTATAAAATCATCCATGGGTTCACCATGATTTTTCTTCATTTCTGCAAACTCTGTAACTAAATATACCAGATCCTTTTTAACCCCCCATTGATTTTTAAAGATGTTGGTTAACTCATTCCAAGACCGAATGGAATTTTCTCTTAGTTGTCTAAACCAAATTATAACGTTTCCTTCAAATGATTGAACAAAATATCTCATGTACACATCTTCATGTTCAATACTCATGTTATCTACAAAGTCCAAGAAGGAAACTACGTGATCTTCAGTAGACAAACAAGTTTCTCCATTAAATCTGGGTAGATGTTTTAAATACCCATCAAGGAAATTATTCAGTTAACCATGGAGTTGTAAGGTAGCATACCTATCTTGAATGATATGATGAAAACCAACCATACTTGAAGATGAGGATGGGTTTGTAGAAGATGTTGTAGATAAAAATTAATTTGTGGGAGAAGATGGAGGTGGGGATAAAGGCGGAGGACCACTTGAAATTTTTATTAATGGTGATTGAATAACTAACTTCTACACTTTTGGTTCAAATTTTCCTTCAGTTTCAAACAAAGGATTTGTATAGATAGAAAAAGTGTCCTCAGGTTTGGGAGAAGTAGAAGCAAAAGTATGAACAGTTGGTGAGATAAAATCACTAGGTTTTAACTCAAGTAGTTGTACATCTAAATCTTCTTCTGACTTAGGTGATTCTGAAAGGGTTTCATGGATTTAATATGATTCTAATTGATGGACTAGAAGGGTTGACTCTAGATCAATTCCTCTAGAAAAGTTCTAATACCTTTGGTGGTAAGTCAAACAATTCAGAGGGAATTGGAATAGACCTAAAAGGATAAGTAGCTGAAACAGTTTCAAGTTGTATTGGTACAAAAGAATAGGTAGAAGCTTCTAATATTCTTCTTAAAGAAGCTTCTCTTACCAGTCTCTCTAGATTTGATAATGGAGCATAAAGTTCATGGTTAGAATGAGATTTGGTATGTCTGGAAGAAGCTAGTTTGGCTTGTCACAAATCGTGAGGTGAAAGATTTTAACATGCTAATACTATATTCACCTTAAAGGAAAAGCTTAATCGTTGTCGCAAGGAAAATGATTCAAATTTCGTTCTCCGGCAAAGGTGCCAATCTAATGTTATCCTCTAAGATAATTCTAGGTTAGGTAATTATGCCAGAGCATCTAAAATATTTTTTTGTTTTTAATTTATGGAGGACCAATGTTTTAAGCTTATGTAAATAGGTATTGCATCCTAAATTATTTGAATACAATGAAAGGGTTGATTCTTTACCTCTAAACAATAATTTAGATTTAAGAAGCTTTGGAAGGAAGAATTCTAAGAAACTATGAGTTTTAAATATTAAAAGAGAATATTTAAGATTATCATAAGAAAAAGATGCTAGTAAACTATGTTCGCTACCCAAAAAGATGCATTTAAGTTTATGAAGAAGTGACAATTAATTAATGTAGAGGAGTTAATTTAGACAGATAATCTAATAAACTAATATTTGGAATATGTTATAACTTCATAGGGGATTTAAGATAGATTGATATTTAGTTATATCTTACCCAAATTTCTTCAATAAAAATAAATACATGTAGAAACAACAAAATGAAATGATTAACTTAAGAAGAACTCACAAAGATGAGAGGTTGTTTGAAGCAAATCCAGAATCCTTTTATTGATATCAAACAACTTCATATACATGTAATTATACTCAAGAAAACTTAGCACAAGGGTTCAACCCTTCATAATTCTATTTTGGAAATATTTATACAATTGTTTCCCAACATATCTAGACTTAAATATCTAGATTTGTTTGAAAAATATCTAAAACTTTTTTTTTTTTTTTTTATAAAAATAGTGCAAAAACATAAGGAAATAAAACTGTTGAAGTTGTTGTCACTACTTTTGAGGATTCTGGTGCTGATGTGGGTTGATTAATATGCTACTATGTTGCAGATAATTGTTCATGACTACTAACTCCTTTACTTCAGTAACTTACATAATTATTCCCACCTTTCCTCATTTGGAATTGTATATTTGACCAATTTTCTGAAAGTTTCATCCACCTCACTGTATTTTTTGAAAGTTAGTTTAACAAAAAATAAATTGTGTATCTCGTTCTTGATGAGTAAATCATAACTGAGGCATTCCACAAAATATTTACCTATGATTGTACCTTTAACCTTTGAAAATATGGATTTATCCTTGGCAATCGAATATAATTTCTTTTTGATATTCTTCTAAATTAATCATTTTATCTCCAACTCCCTTTAATCAAGGTAGTCCTTTTTAATGTAACATAGAGAATATTCTATGAAACCTCTGGATACTTGATTCAAGGTTATGGCGTTTGTTTTCTAGTTGCAGCATCAAGTTTTTCTTAGTGAGAATCCTTCTCACTTTCAAAATAGTTTATGTTGTATCCTCTATGTTATATTTTTCCAGTTCATATTTGGTTTTGGAATTCAAAACCCTTATTAGTGCATTTTCTTTTCTTGGTTTTAAACACAAGTCCTTCTTCACATGTTCTATTAATTCTTTGACTCTTTGCACTAGTTCATCTTGCTCAAAGATGATCTCAATTGAAGACCATATATCAGTGATGGCCTCATTTATTTCTATCCAGATACTTTCCTTAGCCTGTGTAATGGTGTCAGCTAGGACAAATTGGCTTTCTAAGAATTCAATTCTTTGTGTCTTCTACAGATTAGCTAAATATACATTATCAACCTTCAGTTTTTTCTCTTGTAAATTATTAAGCTGAGTTTGCAGCTTCTCAATTTCTTGACCCTTAATTGATAAATCTTCCATCTCTTTTGCAAGGTATGTTGTTGAATCAGTTGATTGAGTTTCCACTACTAAAGTCATTGTTGATGTAGATTTTATTATTGTTGTAGCTGTAACTAGAATTGCTGCCATTGGAACTGTTGAAAGAACAACATTTTGTTCTTGGGTTCCCTCTTGCTCCTTTTTCTTTAAAAGCCTTTCAATTTTAGTTTCCAATTTATATGTCTGTGCATTCTGTTCAATTGTGATTTTGAACATCTTCTCCTTCTCTTTTTCTATTTGTCCTATTTCATTAGTCTATGGATCTTCTGTAGAAGGAACCTTAAGTTATTTTTGTTGAAAATAGCAACAAGAAATGCTAAAAATAGAAATTCTAAAAATAGCATTTCAGGATATACTCCAACTCTATTGGAAATAGCAAAAAATAAAAATGATAAAAATAACATTTCTATAGATATCATTTCAGGAATATTCCAATTTTGATTTGTCCTTGAATCAAAATTGAGAATTCAAATTCAAATTTAGTATCATCAACTATTTGAAAAGTAATTAATTAATTCATCTTGAGTTAATTAGTTGGAGAAATTCAAACATGAAGTTTTTGTGAAGACATGCAACAATTATCCCTTTGATTGAGGAAGTTATTCCTTAATTAAGGAGACAAGGATGAGTTGTATTTGAGTTGTAATTAGTTAGCTCAGTTAACTGAGTTAACTCCAGTTAAATTAGTTCCAAACAATTGGAGGAACTAATTGTGAGTTCAGTCAGTTAATGCATGCATGCATGAAACTAGTGTACTCTAGATAACTGAGGATTGTCTCATAAATAACTCATGCATGTCAGTTCAGAGAAAGACCCAGTTGAGATTAAAGACAGGGAAATTGTATTATCAGTTGGAGGAATTTTCCTATAAAGGAAACTCATCCATGCAGAAGGAATTCACTCCTTTAGGATTGCCCAGTTATTTCAGAGGTCAGTGTTGTGCATGAGGTGAGAATCACACAAGTTGCAACTGGAGGACCCAGGAGAAACTACACAAGGAAATAGGAGGCTTGGAGGACTGAAGGAAGACACCTATGTTGTCTATTCTGTCTATGAGAAGTAGTGAGGGATTTTACTGAGATCTGGATAGCTTGAGAGCTAAAGCTTTGTGTAATCCTAAGACATTTTCACTTGTATGATAATACAGATAGCATGGTTTTTAGCTGAGGATTTCCCCAAAGTATTCTTCTGTGTTTCATGTGTGATTGAATCTTCTTCTCTATTATATGTGTTCTATTTGATATTGCTCAAAATTGATTAAGCTTCCAGAAAGTTTGATAGTAGAAGTAGATAAGGTATTTTACTTTAGTTACATTGCATTATCAGGTGATCTACAGTGAGAATTTCTACATGGTTTCAAAGCTAGCTGATCCATAGAAAATTTCTACATGGTATTGAAGCTAAGGTGATCAAAGTGGAGAACAATATACAAAGAAGGGAGAAGTTCAAAGTTTGACGTTCTAGATTGTAGGTACAGAATCAATTTCTTATCACATCTTAAATTTCACCAATGGCATTCAATGGCTTGAGACTCGAGTATGCCCTCGATGGCATCTCGAATTACATAACTTGGAAGGATCGCATAGAAGCAGTATTAGAGGACAATGGTTTGAAGCACTTCATTGATCAAGAAGTCCCAAGCCAACAACAGCTAATGCCCAAGAATTGGCAAAATGGAAGAAATGTGTGGTGAGAGCGAGGAGGATTCTTCTGGAGGGAGTTCGAGACCATATTGTCTCGAGTCTACATGGGAAGGAGACTCTATTTTCAATGTGGAATACATTGATTGATCTATATTAGAACAATAGCGATTAGAGGAAGTTGGCGTTGAAGGACAAGCTTCGAAAAATCAAGTGTGAAAAGGGCGACACAATCTCAACATATCTTAATAAGCTCACCACCTGCAGAGATGAGCTTGGAAGTGTAGGAATCACGACATCCGATGATGATATGGTGAGTCTTGCTCTCCTTGGTCCTCTTAAGAGCTGGCATAGCTACTAGGACTTAGTGAATGGAAGAGAGAAACTGTCGGATTGGGAACGACTGTGGTCGAATCTCATGTAGGAGGAGATCGGGAGGAGCACCAGAGATGGTTCTTCATCCAAGGATGATGAAGAAAATCTAGCCTTAGCTAGTAAGCCATGTAGGTTTTAACCCTATACAGAAATTACCTACATATGAATTCTAAGACACAGAAAATAAACAATGCGAGAGCATAACACATAAAACACATATACACAGAGATTTTCCCCTGGATCCCAAAACCGAGACTACTAGCTTGATTTTTCATTATGTTCCTTTCAATGTTACAATACATATTTATACATGTTGAAGCATCCAATACCATGGACTGAAACCATCGTGTCAAAACCATGGACGAAAAACCATCGCGTCCAAAACCATGTGCGAAAATCATGCACAAAACCATAGGTAGGTCCGCCCAACCTAACATAGGGTCCAAAACCAAACCCCATAGAGTGGGGTTACCTGCACCCCTCAAACCCCCTATGACGCCCCCCACTACGCAATTGGTGCAACGAAGGGGGGGCTTCGCCCCCCTTCTAACCCCCTGGTTTACTATGCGGGCTAGTTGTGGAAAGAATATAACACAACCCAACATTCTCCCACTTGTTGTTTTCTTTCTACAGGGGGTCACAATAGAGCTTAGTCATTTATCCAACCCTACAATGCCCATTGTTTCTCTACACCAAGAGAACTTCTCAGAGCTCACAGATTTTTCAATGCATCTGTAGTATTCTTCAAAGTGTCCACCTTTACCAGCAACACCTTTTTGTCTTCTATCATATCCCTAACAAAATGATACTGAACATCAATGTGCTTTGTCTTTGAATGATATGCAGGGTTCTTTACCAATAAAATTGCACATTGGCTGTCACAGTCTATCCTTATAGCTCCCTGTACTAACACCATATTTGAACACAATATTTGCAACCAAACTGCTTCCTTGCTTGCATGAGTGGCTACCATGTATTCTGTCCCTGTAGTTGATAGTGCCACTACAGATTGTTTCTTACTCATCCAACTGACTACACCTCCAAATAGGTTAAACACATACCCACTTGTAGATCTTCTTTGGTCTAGATCTCCAACCCAGTCTGCTTCAACAAAGCCATGAATATCCAACACTCTGTCCAATCCTAGTCTTCCTTGGTAGCACAAACCATAATCACTAGTGCCACACAAATACTTGAAAATCCAATTCATTATCGTCTAGTGCTCCTTCCCTAGTTTTGACATAAAACTGCTCAATAGTCCCACTGCATGTGCAATGTTTGGTCTAGTATAGACCATCGCATACATCAGGCTACCGACTGCACTTGCATATGGAACATGGGACATGTCCTCTTCCTCTTCTTGTGTCTTGGGACACTGTGTAGAAGATAACTTTACACCTATAGGAATAGGAACCTTCATTGGTTTACTATCCTGCATATTAAACCTCTGCAATATCGTCTCGACATACTTCCTCTAGTTTAACCAGGGCTTCCTCTTTGTCCGATCTCTTTTAATTTTCATGCCCAAAATATAGTTTGCAGCACCAAGATCTTTCATGTCGAATTTGGAGGACAAATGGGTCTTAAAATCCTAGATAATTTCTTTGTCATTTCCAACTAGCAACATATCATCCACATACAAGACCAGATAAATAACATGGTCACCACTTAATTTAAAATACACACAGTGATCTTCTTTTCTTTTGGTGAAGCCAAGTCCCCGTGTAAACGTATCAAATTTCTGATACCACATCCTTGGTGATTGTTTTAACCCATACAGAGACTTCTTTAACTTGCATACTAGTTCTTTCTTACCCTTCATCGCAAATCCTTTAGGTTGCTTCATGTAGATCTCCTCTTCCAGATCCCCGTGAAGAAACGATGTCTTCACATCCATCTATTCTACCTCAAAATCGAAAGCAACAACAACAGATAAAAGTAATCTAATAGAAGTTACCTTGGCAACAGGAGAAAAAATATCACCAAAATCAATTCCTGGCACCTGGGAATAACCTTTTGCTACCAACCGAGCTTTGTATTTCTCCACCTTCCCTTCTGCATTTGTCTTCTTCTTGAACACCCATTGTTGCCAATGGGTTTCCTTCCAGCTAGAAACTCCACCAGATCCCAAGCCTCATTTTTGTGCAAAGATGCCATTTCATCAACCATGGCCTCTTTCCAGAGTTTTCCATCCTCTGAATCCACTGCTTCCTTCACAGTTCTGGGATCATCATCAGTAACAGACAAACCAAAGTTTGAACAGAAAGCAGATGGACTATACCTTTCTGTTTGCCTTCTTTCTCGAGCTGAAATCTTCTCACACCCGGAGTTTGTGGCTCTTCATCTTCTGATTCCTCCTCTGCTACAGAGTCTGATTCTTCCTCCTTTAGTTCAAACTCTATCTTCACAGGTTCCTTTGGTGGACTTCATGTTTAATAACATCTTTCACCTCTCTGAACACCACATCTCGACTGTACACAACCTTCCTTGTTACTGGGTTCCAAAGCTTATAACCCTTTAAACCATCCTTATACCCAATAAAGATGCACTTTTCAGATTTACTATCCAACTTGGTTCGTTTCTCCTTTGGAACATGTACATATGCATCACATCCAAATACCCTCAGATGTGAAAGAGAGGGTTTCTTACCAGTCCATACTTCTTGTGGTGTCTTATCCTCCAACGCTGATGAAGGTGACCTGTTGACCAAGTAACATGCAGTATCCACCGCCTCTGCCCAGAATTCCTGTCCTAACCGAGCACCACTGAGCATGCTTCTTGCCCTTTCCATCAACGTCTTGTTCATTCTTTTTGCGACTCCATTTTGCTGAGGTGTATATGGAGTAGTCTTATGCCGTGCTATACCACACTTCTTACAGAATTCTTCAATTTCCTTGCTGCAGAATTCTCCACCATTATCTGTCCTCAGTACCTTTATCTTCTTCTCTGTCTGATTTTCCACCAGAGCCTTAAATTCTTTAAACCTGTCAAAGACTTCAGATTTCTTCTTAGGGAAATATATCCATGTATTCCTTGAGAAGTCATCTATAAATGATACATAGTACACAGACTTACCCAGTGATGGAACTTTCACAGGTCCCAACACATCACTGTGCACAAGCTCTAATATTTGTTTCATCCTCTTACCACCAGAGGGGAAACTCACCCGATTTTGCTTCCCATATACACAATTTCCACAGAAATCAAAATCCAGAGAGCTATTACTCATACCTTCTACCATACCTTTACCATGAAGTATTCGAAGGCCCTTCTCTCCAATATGTCCAAGCCTTTGATGCCACAACATGGTCTTCTCTCCAGAGACCACTAGATTTTCTACTCCACTTTCAGGAACCACGAAACTGTTGCACCCATCAACAACAGTGCTACCTTGCAGCTTATATATAGTTCCAATTCGAACTCCCCGCATCAATACCAGTGCCCCTCAAACCATCTTGCAGTTATCCTTCTCGAACACTATTTCTACACCTGCATCATCCAATTTGTTTACAAAAATCAGATTTCTGGCTAATGCAGGAATATGTAGAACACCCAGAAGTATTCTAACCCTTCCACCTTGCAACTTCAACTTTACTTTTCCATGACCAACGATTCTAGCCTTCCTGTCAACCCCCAAGAATACATCACCACCATCATATTTCTCATATTCGCAGAACCACTCTCTATGGGGAGTGAAGTGAAAGGATGCACTTGAGTCAATCAACTATGCCTCATGATTTACATGTGTACTTGAAGAAGCCAAGTACACATCCCCACCTTCATTTGAGGTTGTTTTCACCTCTACATAAGGAGCATCATCAGATCCCTTTCCTTTGTTAGTAGCTTTAGATTTACAGTCCCTTTTGTAGTGCCCTTCCTTTCCGCATTTCTAGCACACCACCTTTACAGGTTTTCCTGGAGATTTAGATCTCCCTCTAGATTTAGATCTCTTACTCGATGACTTATTTTTGTTTCTGTTCTGGGACTATCCTCGTATAGACAAGGCATCACCATTCTAGATCTCCATATTTTTTTGTCTGATCTCCTCCGTCAGCAAGGATGAGACTATTTCATCAAACTGTAGGGCAGTTGCATTGCTACCTATTGCAATAACTAGACTATCCCATGAATTTGGTAGAGAACAAAACAAACTAATGCACTTATCTTCATCTGAAATTTTGATATCAACAGACGATAATTGACTTACCACAGTATTAAATGCATTCAAATGCTCTGTCACCAAGTCTCCATCTTTCATCCTCAGGTTATACAACTTTTTCCATAGGAACAATTTATTCACCAGAGACTTAGATTGGTACAAAGTCCCTAACTTGTCCCACAGAGCCTTCATCATAGCTTCCCTTGATACATTCAACAATACTGAATTTGAGACACATAATTGTATTGTGCTCTTTACCTTCCAATCCAACTTCTTCCATTCTTCATTAGACACTCCCGTTGGTTTAGTACCTAGATCTATCGTGATCCACTGATCTTTATCCACCAACAAATCCTCCATCTTGAGTTCCACAACTCAAAAATCTGACCATTAAATTTCTTGATCTCTATCTTTCCACTGCTCGCCATCTTCTTTCACCAACAGAATCAATCCTACAGATCTCCCACTAAACAGGGTCTATCGCAGGCCCGAGCGAACCCCTCAGCAACAAAGGCATCCCCTTGAAGCCAAAACAACTTTGATACCAAATCTAGGTTTTAACCCTGTAAAAAAATTACTCGCATACAAATTATAAAACATAGAAAATAAACAATGCGAGAGCATAACACATATACACAGAGATTTTCCACTGGATCCCAAAACCGGGACTACCAACTTGATTTTTCATTATGTTCCTTTCAATGTTACAATACATATTTATACATGTCAAAGCATCTAATACCATGGACCGAAAACCATCGCATCCAAAACCATGGACTGAAAACCATTTTGTCCAAAACCATATGCGAAAATGATGCACAAAACCATAGGTAGGTCCACCTAACCTAACATAGGGTCCAAAACCAAAATTTTTCGGGGCGCTGCCCCAGACCCCATAGAGTAGGGTTACTTGCACCCCTAAAACTCCCTTTGACTCCCCCTGCTACCCCTTCTAACCCCATGGTTAACTACATGGGATAGTCGTGGAAAGAATATAACATAACCCAACAAGGCAAGGAAAGGGAAGGAGAAGGATTATCATCCCAAATCAAGGTATTCTCATGGAGGGAAGAAAATTGACAAATATAAAGTGAGATGCTTTAATTGTCATGAGGTGTGGCATTATGCAACTAATTTCCCATTAAATAAATCCAAGAAGGGATCCTCAGAAGGATCTGAAGGTGAGGCATTGGCCTCTCAGTTCAAATTGGATTTTACCCTCATCGCATGCATGGTTTCATCGATGATGGGTTGTGGTTGGTTTCTTGATAATGGAGACTCATTCCACATGACCAACGATAAGAGTTTGTTCAATACCTTGGAGGATAAAGACCTCCAGATGCACATAGAGATGGGTAATGATGAAAAGTATAGTGTTTCAGGGTTAGGCATGGTTTCTTTTCAGAGGGAGCATGGAGCTCTCATTACCTTGACAGATGTGAAGTATGTGCCTGGCCTAAAGAAAAACTTGGCATCATTCATGATGTTGGAGGACAAAGTCTATGATGTTGTCTTCAGTAAGGGAAAGGTTTTCCTTATACACATCACCACGGGTCAGGTGAAACAGATTGGTTCATGGGTACATAACCTATATGCTCTTGAGGTTCAAGATGCATACAAATCTTTGAGGAGCAAGGAAAATGTTAGAGACTTGATGATTGAGAGGGAGATTACATTACCTCTTAACATGTAATGCTAGAAAAAGTCTCAAACAATTGTGGAGGAGCCACAATTGGTGAAGAAGCTTTAGGAGGTTGTGGAGCAGCCACAACTGGAGAATCCGAGAGGAGATCAAGTGGAGGCATCCACTCATGTAGAGACCTCCATTAGGGGGAAATTTTGAGCCAAGTGGGCAGAGGGATCGCATGCAACCATACCTCTAGGTGTGAGGTGGGGCGATGTGAAGAGATAGTCCCAAGAAGGCTTAAATAGGGCAGGATCCTTAAGGTACCCAACCTCTTTGATTAGACCTTGCTATGGAAACCCCAACGAGGAGTAGCAGGACTGGCTGAGTGGGTAGAGACGGATGCAGATAGAGTGGCAGAGAGAGCTACAGTGCAGGAGTCCTGAGACAACACAGAGTTAGCAAGCTACAACAATGCGAGAGGCACAAGAGTGTTGCACCAGTGTAGGATGGCACAGAGAGGTGTGCAACGGTGTGAGATGCAGGGAGTTGTTGCAGCAGCACAGAGGTTAGAGAGGGAGCACTTGTTAGTGGCAGAGGGAGCTTCAGCATCAGAGGGTGTTTCTAGCCCAACAGGGAGGTCAGTTAGGAGATCAGTTACTTACATCTCAGTAATTGAGTTGTAGTGCAACATTGGGCAGCATGATGCAACATGATGAGAGGAGGTGCAATGTGGATGTAGTGCTAGGAGATAGGACCAGTAACATCATGGATGCAGCGGGAGGAATCAATGTGATTGATGCAGTCAGAGATCAAAGTGACAGAGGCTAGAGCTGTCAGAGACTGAAGAGCACAAAGGTGCAGAGTTTTCAATCGACTGAGGCAATAACAGTTAGAGACTTTGATGACAGAGGCATCATTCTGATTCAGGTTGGATATTTTTTTGTTTCTGGAGTTGCTGGAGCAACAACACTTGAGAGAAGTGTTGCATGCATAACATTCCAAAGGTTCAGGATTGGGTTCGAGTTGAATGCCTTTCTTGTTGAGAGGGAGTGTTGAAAATAGCAACAAGAAATGCTAAAAATAGCATTGTTATAAATAGCATTTCAGGATATACTCCAACTCTGTTGGAAATAGCAAAAAATAAAAATGCTAAAAATAACATTGCTATAGATAGTGTTAGAGCCTAGATTTACCTCAGGCTGAAAAGGTAGGATCCAGGGCCAACATCAAACCACGCTCAGCCTGGTAGCTAGCCCTACCAGGTCAGGAGAGGGCTCTCTCTGAGTCAATCTCAGCAAATTATGATCACTAAGGGCTTGAGCTGACTGATTTAACTACTAATCTTAGGCTAGGTATAGGTGCAAAGGAGTTTTATTGGATAAAATGATGTTTTTGCGGGCTCTATGGGAAAGGTGGATCTTGGGTGCAGGGAATGAGGCTCAGTCTTGCAGGTATCTCAATGGGGCAAGGTAGGCAACTGTATTTGGCACTCTAAATCAAGTGAGATGGATGGATCAGATAGAGGAGGAGTTGAAAAGGGCAAGAGAAGCCATGGATCCTCTCCAAACAGCTGAAAACATCAAAAACTAAAGCAAACTTCAAGTAGAGCACTGCAATCTCAATGTATTATACTTACACTCTTGTTTGTTTTAGCTGAGAAGAAATAAGAGGGAAAATGATATACATAACACATGAATAAATTCACCAATACATAAGAAAGCACTGTACCAAAACAAATTCCATAGGGATCCCAAAGAGTACTGCAAACCCTGGTCTCAATTCCTTAGCCAAAATACTGATATGAGTGTACAATGAAGCTCCTTACTTTCTTAAGAGTCCAACCATGCTAATGACTAAAAAAACACATAATATAGACAAATCATAGCTCATCCTAGCCTCTAGGGGTCGAGCTCACAAGTTTAGTAGCTGTTCCTACTAATTCTAAACTGAGAAATAGAAATCAGGGAGTGGAACAGCTTACCTCTAGAAACTAGGGAACTGATTCATTCAGTTTCAAACAGCTTCTAAACAAAGGAATCTACCTCCATAAGTGAAAGTTTGACATATTTACATCATGATACATTAATTTACATTAAATTACATCAAAAATTTTACATTAAGAAGGTGAAAAAGTCAAACTGGCCAAAGCTAGGTGAAAAATAGAGCAATACTTGGTCAAACTGGCAAAATTTCCTCTATGCGTCGCGCCTGATTCTCTATGTGTAGCGCCTGTTTGGACTCGCTTTTGAGGGCCTTTCCAGTGTCCAAATTAGCTCCAAGTGTGCTTGTTCGAAATTTCTTCCTGTCTACTTTCCAACCCAGGTGGATTTTTTCAATTTGGCCTCCATTTACCCCTCCAAAATTCAGTTCTCCAAACACTGCTTCTTGTGTGTCAAAATAGGGGTAGTAAGGTCATTTTTTGAGTGTTTTTGACCTTCTTGAGGGCTCAAAACCAGTCCAAATTTCTTGGCCATTGGTAGGAAAGCATAGTTTTCCATGCCAAATCCAAAAATTCTAAGTTTTTGTGCTTTGGAGGCTCCTAGCAAAAGCGAGCGCCACATGGCACAATGCATAGGGAAGAAATTTCTGTGTTTTAGCCCAAAAATTTCAAAAATGCAAAAAGTGTCCCAAATTTTTTGAAATTTGGGCTAAGTCTTCTCCATCAAGCATTATGTTGGGCCAAGGAAGCCTTGGCCAAGATTTGAAGTCTATCATGCTCCTTTCGCCTCCTTGATTCCCTTTTCAATTTTGCCTTTAAGCCCCTGATTCTCGCCTTGCAAACTTTGTTCCTCACCATGTAATGATAAGCTATATGCCTCTATAAGGTTTTCTCCTTGTTGACCTTCTCTAACAATCTCTCTAAGTGGATGTTGGCTCTTTCAAGCCAAGATTCCTGATCGGCATTGATCTCTTGCTCAAGTGAAGTGAGCTCCACCCTCCTCCTTTGGGCAGCTCGGCGGTTTTGCCTTCATGTTTTTTAGCGCCATGGATGAATGGGACTGATGAGGGGAGGGTTTGATGCTAGCTATAGGGTTTTAGGGAATGAAAGTGTTTAGGGGATAATATTTAGGGCTTGGGATGGAAATTAGGGTTTGGGGATTTGTAGTTAGGATTTGGGAAAATGGGAATTGGGGATAAGGATGACTTAATATGGGAGTTAGGGAATGGGTGGATAAGCTGAGAAAATGAATGGAAGAGTGAAAAAAATGAGGGAATGGTAGAAAAAAATTGGCAGCAAAATGACAAGTACAAACCTTAGGCAATGGCTTTTGAGAAATTGCAAGGTATTAGGGTTTGAATTTTCTTTTACACAACCACCATAAACTTTAAGAAAAACTCATTTACTAGCAAGGAAAAGATATTGACTTACTTACACACTAGAAGAGTTGAGTCATTTTCGAAATTTGAGGGAGTTTTTGAGAGAATCAGGCTTGGTAGCTCTATGCGCTACGCCTCAAACCCAACGTGTCGTGCCTTCTCTATGCTCCGCGCAAGTGTATTTTTTGCACTATGGAGGGCAACCCAATGTGCCGCGCCAGTGACCCAATGCATTGTGCTTTTTGCAGGAGACTTTTAGAGGCCTTCGTGGTGTCCAAATTGGGCATGGGATAGCTCATTGGAAATATTATTGAGTCTACTTTCCAACCCAACTAGAATTTTTCAATTTGGAGTTCATTTTCCCTATCAAAAATCAAATCTCCCAAGACTGGTCAAACTATGCCAAATGAGGCTACCTAAAGGTAGAGTGCTATTGCAGTCAATGTTTGAAGGTCTTCCTAAAATTCAAATTCAGCTCATGATAGCTCATTGGAAAGATATTTATGTCTAGTTATCATCTTACTCATCAAGCAAGTCATTTGGCCAACCAAGCTAGGAGAAAACTTGATTTTCCCAAGGTCACTATAGAGGTGCATCAATTCTCCCGAGGCAACTGTATTTTTGACATTTCTCTAAAACCATGACACCTGTGTAAACCGTGGAGTTTTTTCTTTATTGGCCTATTGTGGACGAAAACCTCTCTCATTTTTCCCAAATTCATCTTTTATTGCTTAGAATCATCATTGGAGTAGAACCTATCCCGATGTGTGGAACAGGGGATTTGTCGAAATGAAGTGAAATGAAGGGGATAAAGGGTTTCTAAATTCTTGAGAAAATTTTTGAAAGTAGGGAGGGATGGTAGGAAGCAGGGGAAAGTATAATTTCAAATATTGAGTAAGGGAAAGGGGTCCAAAAGGGAAAAACACAGGCCTAGTCTAGAAAATTGTCAAGTTGTAGCAAGAAACTATAGTTGGTGCAAAAATGAAAAATTCGGGGGATCTCAGTGATGGGAAGTGTTTAATAAGATAAATTAAGGATAGGGAAAAGTGTATGAACATCCGGATACAAGTTTTATTAATGATTTGACCATCCAAGAGAAATTACCTTCAAAACCCTAGGAGAGGGAAATGAACTTTACCTAGGCACAACTGAAGCATGAACAAGGTGTAAAATGACCCATTGGAACCTGACATGCTGATGAAAACCCTCCGAATGATGGTACACTCAGCTGAATGGTGACATGAAATGACATTTGGATAACTTTGAAAATAGTAAAAGCAAACCCTAGACCCAATACCTAGTGACCAAATTTTACTTGAAGACTCACTGAAATGATAAAATTTGACCTTGACACCTTAAAATCACTTTGTAAGAGCATGTTTGATCACTAGAGGAAGGCTGCAAAGATTGACACTAACATATAGCATGTCAGGAATATTCTAATTTGTATTTGTCCTTGAATCAAAATTTAGAATTAAAATTCCAATTTAGTCTCACCAACTATTTGAAAAATAATTAATTAATTCATCTTGAGTTAATTAGTTGGAGAAAATCAAACATAAAGTCTTTGTGAAGACATGCAAAAGTTATCCCTTTGATTGAGGAAGTTATCCCTTAATTAAGGAGATAAGGACGAGTTGTATTTGAGTTGTTATTAGCTAGCTCAATTAACTGAGTTAATTTTAGTTAAATTAGTTCCAAACAGTTGAGGAACTAATTGTGAGTTTAGTCAGTTAATGCATGCATGCATGAAACTAGAGTACTCCAGATAACTAAGGATTCTCTCATAAATAACTCATGCATGTTAGTTCAGAGAAATACCCAGTTGAGATTAAAGATAGGGACATGGTACTATCATTTGGAGGAATTTTCCTATAAAGGAGACTCATCCATGTAAAAGGAATTCACTCCAGGATTGCGCAATTATTTTAGAGGTCAGTGTTGTGTGTGAGGTGAGAATCACACATGTTGCAGCTAGAGGACCCAGGAGAAACTGCGTAAGGAAATAGGAGGCTTGGAGGAATGAAGGAAGGCACATGTGTTGTCTACTCTATCTATGAGCAGCAGTGAGGGATTGTACTAAGAGCTGGATAGCTTGAGAGCTAAAGCTTTGTGTAATCCTGAGATATTTCCACTTATATGATAATACATATAGCGAGGTTTTTAGTTGAGGCTTTCCCTATTGTATTCTTCCATGTTTCATGTGTGATTGAATCTTCTTCTCTGTTATATGTGTTCTATTTGATCTTGCTCAAAATCAATTAAGCATCCGCACAGATTGATAGTAGAAGTAGATCAAGTATTTTGCTTTAGTTACATTGCATTATCAAGTGATCTACAGTGAGAATTTCTATATGGTATCAGAGCAAGCTGATCCATAAAGAAATTTCTACAATTTTCTCAAAGCAACTATGTCTACATTCTTTCTCTTGATTACCTCTTCTATTGCTTTCACATTGGTGGGATCATATCCCAACTTTATCACTAAATCATCTAAAGATTTGATCCTTGTATCTTTAGCTAAGGAAGATATTTTTTCTAACTTCAACTGAGACTGAAAATTTTCTAATGATGCTTGAAGCTTAGATGCTATCATAGTTGAATTTATGAGAGAAGAATATATCATCTTACAAGATTGTTCATGTAAATCAATCTCATCAAGAGGATGAATTAAGTTTGCATCAAAAGAAAACATTGATTTAGTGTAATCATTTGCATTTCTAGGATGAGTGATTTTGGGTTCAAGGAAGGCTATTTGCATCTTTCCCTTCTCAATGTCGAAGGAAGAAGGTAGATCGTGTTGTAAAGTTTATTTTTGCTTCCAAAACTATAAATAAGTGGAATATTTCGAAGCTTCATTCCTTTGCTTAATTTCCTTGTAAAATATAAATATGCCTTGTTCTTTCTGAGTCTGCTACAATTCTCCTGTCTGAGATGATGATACATTTGGATTGGTTGAAGACATAGGAGATCCTATAGTCATTTCTTCTCTTCTAGAAGATGATGGCACAAATGGGTTTATCATGAAAATTGGGCGTTGCGGTGTAGTATCTTCTTGTTGTGTTTCACTTGTATTATTTGTCTTCTGCCTCTTACTGTGTATTTTGAATTCCTTGGCTGAAATTTTTTTCACAATAGGGGAAGCACTATCCCTTGGCCTTTTTTCCTACTTTTCTTTTGGTACAGGAGTCTGTGATGTGTAGATGATATAACATACTCTTCTGCCTCCCCCTGAATTTTGAAATCAGTCCTAGGGCATCATATGACCAGGTGAAGCTAAGTTTGAAATTCATATGTTTCAAAATATTTTATGCTTCCCTCCTTTCTTATCTAGCATTATAAATAAAAGGCCCTACTTGAGTTTTGATTTTAAATTGAGCCTTCTTCTTTGCTTCTACAAAATGAAGCTGGTCCATGTTAATCATATGTCTAATATATTCCAATGCAAAAATCTAGATAGGGACAAAATTAAGTAATTTATATGGAGGTAGTTCACATCCATCAATCTTAATCTTAGTATAATTTTAGTATAGATACCAATCTCCTATTATCGTTTGTTCACTGAGATGTAGAAATTTTTTGATCTCTGGCCAAATCCTTGGTTCTACATCACTATTTAATAAACAAGAAACAACATATAGAAACTGATCCACAAAGTCACTAAATGCGAGTTCACTGGTGTTCTTCCTCACCAAGTCTAATGGATCATTGATTGTGAATTTCCTTGGCTGTCCATCTTATGTAAGGAAAGAAAACCTCTCTGATTGATAAAAGAGGAACACATATACTAAGACAAAAGCATATTTGAATACTCATTTTATAGAGAACTTCATGAACTGATCATGAATTGATTCTGCTAAGATTTCACTCTAAAATTGAAGATAAGAGATGGATTTTCATTAACTGAGAAAACTGATAAGAAACTTATAAGGACCTCATGGACCCACTGATCGAAATAATAACGTAACAGGCATGAGATAATGGATATTATCTACTTGGTCATTTATGGAAACATAGATGATTGATATGGTGGATTGGTTTTACGCAATTAGACATTTTCTGGTAGAAAGGTTTCAAAAATCTTAGCTCTTTGGGGAAAGTCAAGATTTTTTTAGATATCCATGAGGGGTTCTAGAGAAAATAGATATAAGGGTTCAGGTTTTTGAATATGTAACAATTGATTAATTGATTTAGAAGTAATTGTAAAAAGAGCTTCATTGTTTTGGGAAGCCACTGCTTTTTGACTGGGAACATACTTAACATGATACCATGAAATGAATCCTGGGAAATGATGGGTTTTTGGGATGATAAACTGAGGTAAAGATGAGTGCTAGATGTTTAATTCATTGCTTAAGTAAAAAAAAATTGTTTTAACCAATTGTGGAATTCATAAAGATCGAACTCATAGTTGGTTTCAAAAACTTTATAGAGCTCGTCAAGTAATGGTTGATGGTCTAAGTTTATAGTGGGAGTAAACATGGGGTTTTCTGAAGTTTTTGATTTCTTCTTTCAGGGCATGACTGAAAAAAATGACTCAGAAACAACTGTAATTACCTAGAGATGAACGATTTCCTCATTGACTAATAGACAAAATGGTCTCTTGAGTTTCACTGGTTAATTTGGCGGTTGTTAGGCTTGGTAATTGGTAGAAATGGTTCAGTTTATGACTTGGCAGAGTATAGAGAGAAAACACAAGCAACCGATAATCTTCAACAAAACACAAAAAATGTTTTTTGAAGGTTAAATGGTTCTATCACAAATTATCCATTAAATGGGCGCAGGGGACATTAATGTGTAATGGGAAATTTTAAAACGGGAATATGGTTGGCGAATAAGGAGTTGACAGTTGGTGGAATGGGGATTTTTATTTAAAATTGCCAGGAGTGAGTGTAAAGACTTTATGGATGAGAGAGTGGATTTTGAAGGGTGTAGGAGGCAATTTATGGTTTTGGACCAAGGGGGTGCCAAGTGGATGTGAGAGGGACATGTGGCAGAGGCAGTATGAGGGATGGCCACTTTTCTCAACCTTCTCATTGATTAAACTTCAAATGGGCTTGGGGGGTGCAGAGCAGTCTAAGAGTCGTTGATCTCTTAGCGCTGCAAATCGTATTTGTCAAACTTTTATTACATTTAACAAAAATGACAAAGAGTCTTGTCATTTATCTATTCAAAATAAACTCTCTTTTTTTTCATTTAATTTAATTACATTTAAAATTTAATTAGACATGATTAGTTATTGAAAGGCGACATTTTAACCAGTGTGCTGCATTTTTTTATTTTTATTATATATAAAAAAAATTATTTTTATTTTTTTTTTTTTCTTTGCTCATCATTTCTTATATATATATATATATATATATATATATATATATATATATATATATATATATATAATATATATATTATATATGATATATATATATATATATAGATATATATATATATATATATATATATATATATATATATATATATATATTATATATCTATATATATATATATATATAGATAAACATCTAACTTATCAAAAAAATCAATGTTACAACAACTGTGATAGAGAAAAGGGTGCCTTACTATTACAGAGTATTTTATCACGCCCCTTGCACTTCCCTGTGACATACCTCGAAGTTCCCAAAACATGACCATTATATAGTATACTCATCCACATATATAGCTCATATCCCTCCTTTAACTTTTCTTGGAAAATGTCTTGAGCTTTTCGTGAAGAAATAACTCTTAAAACCCTAAAATGAGGGTCATCACTCTGATGAAGCTCAAAAATGCGATGATCGCCTGTTACACCGTGTTTGACCCATGATGGCATCTCTCTCTTCCCTGTTCCCACGATGATCCCAAAAAGCTAATTTTCCCAAAGAGGATGATAAGCTTCATGATCTAGAATCTTCCAGAGCGGTGAGTTGGAGGTGATTTCAGATAGCTGAGGTCAAATCCTCCTAACTTGACCTCTTTGTCTTATCCCTATGCGCTACCTCCTTGAGATGTGGTCCTAATCCTATCTTTGGAGGAGTCCTATCTCCCTCTCCTAGCCTATAAATTCCTCTTCTCCCACTCCCAAATGGTTGGACTATGTCCATTTGCACCCGTATGCTGAGGTTGTGCTTAGAGGCTATTCATTAGACTTGGAGAAGGAGTGTTTGGAGAGTTTTTTGGCTTGGACATCGATTACCACTCAAGGAGAGCCTTTCAACATCAAGGCTATGGTTTTAAGCTTCCCTTTAATCTTTAAATAATATACAACTGTTGGTTCATCTTCCCAAAATATATATGCTCATGTATGCATTAGCTTGGCATTCCTTGATTAGTTAAGTAGGTTGTTATTGAATTTGTATTGGTTTTGGTATGCTTTGTTCTCTCTTGTTCACTTTTGCAGGTACATAAGTGCTCAAAGAAGTAGGAACAATTTCGTGACATAAGCGGTTCAAGGTTCTCAACAAAGGAAATCAGATTAGCATCAGAACGAGGTAGGTCATCTCTTTTGTTCTACTTTTCAATTATAACCTAGGAAGATGTCTAGTTGATTGACACTTCAGTTGCTAGACCCACTCATTGTGCTAGAGGGATCATCTCTATCCGCAGAGAGGATTAACCTTGTCAGCAAAATGGCGACTTGTGGGGAACCTATGACCCTTTCCTTCCCTTTCTTCACCTCATCTTTTGACGAGTTAGATCAACCATTAACTTTTAGACTTCATTGCTTGTCTGTAGTGAGTGTCACCTTTTGGTATATGTATGAAGGTTTTTAATTTGAGTTGTTCTTGAATATTTTGAGTTTCTTTTTTGTTTTCATCAACCATCATGGTTTTGACCCTAACGGTCATGATGATATCACCGGTTGTGGCTTATAGTGGCGATGATCAGTACTTTCCTCTTAACAAGTGTGATGATTGCAAAGGATTAAGAAATTTAAGGTTTTTTTTTCTTATTTTCAGTTATGTTTTCCTTCTCCCAGTGATTTACCAGTGTGATATTCATTGACTCTATTATTATCTGATTGCAATCACCTTTTAACCTGGTTTGAATGTGCTTGAAGTTTGATTAGCCTTTTAGGGTTTCTAGGTCTTCTAGGTCAACCTTCGTCCACACATTGGTATTTTCATCAATTATCAGAGATCAATTACCTGCGTTAAAGAGTCTTTGAGTGTTCAGACATCCTTTGCAGATCACTTTTGGTTCTTATGTCTTAAGTTGTTTTCATTAGTAGATATTGTGGAAGTTACTTAAGTTCTCTTTGACAAACGATAAATCACACATCGATAATCTCATTGGAATCAAAAGGAAGTATTTGCTTTCAATTTTGTGTTTCGAAAAGTGGAAGTGAAAGTGTTTATTCTTTTCATAGTTTTCGAAGCATTTTGTGTTGCATTCAAATCATTGACGTGAAAGAGATTTTCATATTTGTTGGCTTGCCTGCATTCTCTTTTATTTTTGCAGTAGATTACGTTAGTTGCATTTTGAAAAAGAGAAAAAATCATCATTATATCTTAAGGAAAATTTTCTTTAAGGTTTGTTTTGGCATTGCATTTGCTTATCATATGAAAGATTAGATTTCATATTTTGCATTTAGGGTTTGAAGATTGTCATGGATGCACTTTTGCATTTCGTTTGATGCATGATTTGAGTGATCTTCTTCCCTACATAGATAGCTTTCATTGAATTGAAGGATTTCATTTCATCATCTAGTTTGCATTTTAGGAATAGGTAACATCGTTAAGGCCTTGAAATTGAAACATAATTGTAGGTTTTAACCCAATACAGAAATTACCTGCATACGAATTCTAAAACATAGAAAATAAACAATGCGAGACAATAACACATAAAACACATATACACAAAGATTTTCCCCTAGATCCCAAAACCGGGACTACCAGCTTGATTTTTCATTATGTTCTTTCAATGTTACAATCCATATTTATACATGCCGAAGCATCCAATACCATGGACCGAAAACCATCGCGTCCAAAAAACATGTGCGAAAATTATGCACAAAACCATAGGTGGGTCTGCCCAACTTAACATAGGGTCCAAAAACCAAAATTTTCCAGGGTGTTGCCCACCCATTAAAGTGGGGTTATGGGTACCACTAAAACCCCCGGTGACCTTTCCCCCTCTAACCCCTGGTTAACTACGTGGGCTAGTCGTGGAAAGAATATAACACAACCCAACATTCTCCCACTTGTGGTTTTCTTTCCACAGGGGGCCACAAGAGAGCTTAGTCATTTATCTAGCCCTACAATGCCCTTTGTTTCTCTACACCAAGAGAACTTCTCAGAGCTCAAAGATTTTGTCAATGCATCTGCAGTATTCTTCAAAGTGTCCACCTTTATCAGCAACACCTTTTTGTCTTCTATAATATCCCTCACAAAGTGATACTGAACATCAATGTGATTTGTCTTTGAATGATAAGCAGGGTTCTTTGCTAAGAAAATTGCACTTTGGGCTGTCCACAGTCTATTCTTATAGCTTCCTGTACTAACCCCATACTTGAACACAATCTCTGCAACCAATTGCTTCTTGTTGCATGTTGGCTGCCATTTGATGCAGGAAAGTGTTTCCCTCTGGCAGACAGAGGCACCCTCTCTATGCCTAGAGGGGGTCTATCACAACGGACAGATCAACAATAGCTTTCCTTAATAGTTAAAGTTGAGGCCTACTCAACTGATGTCGATGGAGTTCCATTGCGCTGTCCAGCTTCGCTTCCTTCTCCTCCATTGAGTGATCAACCTGAAACAAAGCAAGGATACAACAGCACGTAAGGATACAACAATGAACTATTTACTCACAAAGTCAAGAAGTCATGAGCTATCAAGTACATTACATACAAGACATAGGAAAACATCATTGATTGCATTAATAATGAAATAAGAGTCATCTTACAACCAAAGTCTTGACGTCACAAGCCTTCTCAGAAGGGTCCAGCCAACATGTTCTTCAAGCATTCACTCTTTGGAGATGGATCTCCCAACATAAAAGAACTCTCTCACTCATAAGATTTACACAAGATTAAGGGCACTTCACAACCTTCCACAAGCTATCAACAATCCCACACTTGCCACACTCACACCAACTATCTAGAAAACTCACAAAACACTCACAACACTACTCAACTAGCAAACTATCAGGAACTAGCAATGCATAGCAATGGTGAGAGTTTAAATAGGAGAAGGAGTCTCCATGAAAGGTGGAAGAGAGAACTTATCATCAAGGAAGGTAGCACAATTGACAGAACTGCCACACCAGGGAAGGAAGGGCGACATAAACTAGGCCAACAACCAGGTCTGGAGTCATCTGGAAGGCCGACTGTTGGAACAAATTCGCCCAATCTGGATCATCGCGGGCACAAAACTAAGTTTCAACGCTGACATCGCAAGTGATCAATGAAGATAGTCAGATCATTGCCGAAGGAAACACATAGCCCCGCGTTGGTGCTTAAAATCTGGCCATCGCGGGAATCAGATGTACTTTCGTGCTGGTAGCACAAATAGACTGTTCATGCGTGCCTTTTAGCGCGTTTATTAAGCCTATAACCTCGATGAGGCAGATAACTTAGGAAAAGTGGGTCAATTGGCAACATAGTAGAGCATTTGTCTGTCATGAACATGTTTGACTTGGACACAGGACACAGTAAGAATACTAGGAGTGAAAGCGGTGATAAATTACTATATAATAGATGCCCCCTAAAGTATGAAGCCCGAGAGAGTGGGAGGGGTGAAATGCTTTACAAAACTGACTAAGCTGGAGCACCATCTGGAAGGACCTGTACGCAAGTCGAACTGATATCTCTGAAGTACATGTAGTCTAGGCATGGGTGCAGCCATCCAAAAGACATACGAAATAGGTCTGTGGTATGGACGCAGCCACCCAGCTAATGAGACCATGATAATGACAAAGGTGTGGTCACAGCCACCCATAAAGACTCAAGTATGGTTGTAGCCACCCATCAATGAGTCATGTAATCACGAACCAATCCATGCAGCCCAAACATGTGCGATATGAGTTTAGGGTCTTGAACCCAACCAATCATAGTACAAATTCTAACATGCGAATAGATGTGTTGAGGTCGAGCATGATAGAAAGTCGCTTGATTACTGGTCAATGATGGAAACCGTTAATAAGCGCGAGAGAAACCACCTATAATGCCAATGGTTCTCAAGGTACTAGCTAGCACAATCCATGGAGTGTGAAAAAGGAGCTGAAGTTGAACACTCGTGGAATCACCTAATCGACGACCAATGATGAAAGTCGATCGTCAGGTGCGAAGAACTTGCCATTAAGGCATGCAAGCTCTAAGGTACCAAAGGGATCTCTAGATCAATCTCCTAGATAATGAGTTGATGTCGACAGGAGACGACCTGTCGCAGGAGGGCCATAATGTTTCCCTCATCAATGACACAAGACCAGGAACAAGTGGTAGATGGTGAAACAAAGTATCAGAGAAAAAGGCAAGGATGTAAACTACAAAAGGATTATACTCTTGAACATGTCGGTGACACAACTCCGAAGGGTGGCAGCATTCAGGTACCAAAGGATTAGAGGCTTGATGGAGAGAGCATGGATCAAATGGAATGAGGCTAAATGACAACCCAAACCCGCGGAAGGCCAAATGACGATGTACGGATGTCCCAACCCAACAAGAAGCAGAAGTGTCGATGTTTAAGAGTGACTAGCTGCCATAGACAATCAACGATGTTTTCCAAATTTTCCCCCACCATTGCTAGCGAATACCCCAGTTATGTTGAAAACAAGATTGAAGGGGATAGCATATGCTTGTGATATAAGTTCGACCTTTGGTTGAATCCAACGTAGTAATAGTTTAATGAGCCCTAGAGAGGAGAAACTCGAGTCTCGTCATGGTGACGAGTCCAATGTCATTAGGGTTTAACGAGTCCGACATAGGTTAAACTCAGAGTCTTTTTCATGTTTAGAGAGTTTGAAAAAGACATGGAAAAGAAAACTCCAGGGGGGTCCTTTTCCGTAGATTTGTGTCTCTCGAGCTCGAAAAGGTATAAAACGATACTCGAAAGAACCGCCGACCATTACGATCGAGGAGTACTTTTCATGATTAGTGACTTCAACTTGAAAAAGTAGAAAAGCGATCGAAATCACGTCGTTTCGTAACCAATAACGAACTTGACGACAATATTTTCGTTTTTAGATGGTCGGAAAAGATCTTAAAGGTGACTGCCTCTTATTTACTTTTAACGAGTCAAGAGGAACAACTCAGCGATCTTTTCATTTTTCGAGTCAGAAAAGAGCTTAAAGACGACTTCATGGATCAAGTGTACACGAGACTCCACTACCTGTAGCTCTGCACAAAACAGGTCACATGTGAACCCATTCGATATAAAATGATCAATATACGTAAAAACATAGTTAAAAAACCAAATTTTAACTTACCCATGTGATAAAAAATGAGGAAAAACCCACATTTATAAAATATAATTTTTTAATTTCCAAAAATTACTATAAAAAGGGGTTAATCCATCCATTTTTACCATTGTTACTGTTCATTCCACTGTGGAGCATTTTGGAGCACCAAAGTTGGCGAGCTAATTTTGACCTCGTTCATCCATCGTTCACCCCAAAACTCTGTCCAAGAAGATAGACTTCATCTTGCGCTTCAATTCAATACCTTTTTTTATGCATTTTGACCGTTAAATGTGTTAGTTTAGGCAGATTTTTTGGACCGGGTTCCGCCGCTCGGTCATCGCAGGTATACCCAAAAGGTCCGTGATGATCGAAAAAATTTACACATAACGCGCTCCGATCATCGCAGAAAAGTGATGTGCTTCTGCGATGACCGCGAGAAAATAGAACTAGCAACCTCACGTCATCGCGTCTGTTTTAAAAACAAACGAGATGACGACGCGAAAGTATACTTTTATGCTAATTACGCGTTGAATTTTTCAAAAGAAGTGCTAATTCATTTTTTTCATCATGCAAGCTATAATGGCGTTTGTCTGGCAAGAACGAATGCATGATGACAATGATATTCAAGCTTTTGTCGATGTGGGGTGCCGAAATGCATTATTAGCATGCGGATTGCTCAAATTCTTCCTCACTCTACACCTTCGGTCACAACCTCATTTACTGGAGCTACTGATCCGGGCCTGGAATCCCACAGATGGGAAATTCATCATCCAAGGCTGGATATTGAGTTTGATGCGACAAACATATATTTTCTGACCGGGTTGTCCCGTCGTGGTGAGAGGCCCATTCTAGAGGGGCAACGACCCAGGGGTGATTCTCTGGAGATGCTGATGGCTCAAGTGTGCCCATGGGTATGCAAAAACAAAAGCGTGAAGGTGGCAATCCCGACAGTGGAGGACGTAGTCCTTCGTGCTATGTTATTCATGGTGACACGGGTAGCGGGCTCCCAAGCCCAACACGAGGCTTCGAAGACCCATCTCCGGCTGGCTCTCGAATGTCTCAATCCAACCATGTTTAACTGGGCAGACACAGTGACGGCGAATATGAAGAGGCAACTTACCCGCTGCTGACGAGGAGAGATGAAGCAGTTTGGTTATGGGTCCATCTTAGTCCCACTCATGCTAGAGCAGGTGCCGGCATTATAGTTGCAGGACATGGATTTGGATTTTCCCAAACTACGTGAGACCAGGGCTACACGGTGGGCACACGTCATGCCACGAGGAGGTGGCAGATGACCAGTGTCGTGGGGGACACTGTTTCGAGAGTAGCTGGAGCACCAAGTGATCTTCGTCAAGGATTGGCCATATGCTAGCATGGACGTCCGTGGAGATCCTAAAATGTAGTTTCCCGCTGGAGAGCAGTGGGATGATGGTGGTAACACACTTGATCACATTATTTTTGCATTTTATTTTTTATGATGTTTTTAGATTTTTTCATGTATATGTCCTAATAATGAACGCTACAGAATTGCAGATGTGGGACCAGTGAGACCTGTTGGGTTGGCTCCAGAGGCACGAAGGGATGCATAGGGCATCAGAGCACTAGCCTTGGCTCCCCCAGAGGATGACGAGATGGAGACAGTGGCCCGAAACCTTGAGGGTCTGATGGCGGGGATCCCTGATTACATGAGGGTTGAGGAGGTCCCCATAGCGTTGCAGATCCACACAGTAGGAGTGAAACCCAGGGTGCACCACTTGTTGAGGTGGGTGGCATGAGCGGCAGTGTGCTATAGGGAGCATAACCCACCACAGTAAACGCCTAGGTTTATTTCTTGTTGATGATTTTTTGAGAGACATGTGTCTCGGATGTATGGAGAACACAAACTCTTTTTGGACACATACACTTATTTTTTGAGCGCCTCAGTGCGCGACACGATATATATATATACATATATATATATATATATATAATATTATATTATTTATATATATATTATATTATATATATATATATATATACACATACATATTCCAATGGCACTTTTGTTGTTTTTTTACATGCTTCTTATATGTTGTTTTGATTACATGTTACGTAAATGTCTTTCTAATACATGGTTTGCCAATGCATTAGTTAACGTGTTTAACCTTCATGGAATGTGTTGATATGTGATGAAATAAAAATTCCTTTCTAACAATTTAACACGTAAATACAACCTTAAAATCCGATGGTCCCCGATGGAATATCGCCCATTGAGCTGGTGGACAACAAGCTGAGAATCCAAGTTCACAACCAATGTATGAATACCGAGATTAATTGCCTCAGCTAGTAACTCAATAACAACACTATACTCAGCGACAGTGTTTGTGGTACAACCTAGACAAACACCTTAAAGGTCTACTAGCTCACCATGAGTATCGTAGATCACCCATGCCATAGAAGATAGGTTGTGGGTACTGCGGCAAGCACCATCAGTGAAACCAATGTAAGGAGCACCAGACATCTACACAAGAAGCAAAAAGACACAATAAGCGGCAATCATGCCGACACACCAAGCCAAAACATGAAAACACACACACACAACACACCTGCTAAAAACACACGTATGTACAAATCAGAGTGCATGGAGTTCACGCATAATATTTTTTCAAGTAAAGCCCATTTCGGGGCATATCCAGAGGATTCCCTTCATAATCAATCAGCTCATAGACCCCTTTCTGCAAAACTCACTTTACAATATAAGGCCCGTGCCACATGAGCTCGAATTTGCCTGCCCCTAGCTTAGCATTTTCTTGATCGTAGAGCAGGACTAAATCTCCCTCAACAAAAGAACGAGGATGAACAGTATGATCAAAGAGAGTTTTCACTCTCTTCTTATGTGCTTCAATAGCTAGAGATGCTAGTCAATGAGTCTCGTCTAGCCGTTCCAGGTAAAGAAGGTGTTCTTTTACCGAAGTAGTGTCAGGGAGTAATTCAACGGCTAATTTCAAAGAAGGGATCTCACACTCGATGGTAAGGGTAGCCTCTAGCCCATAAACCAATTGGAAAGGGGTGAAACTGATGGCATCCTTCACAGAAGTTTAGTAGGCCCATAAGGTAGAGAACAACATCAAGTGCCAGTTAGACTTGTGCATGCCAATGGTACGTTGAAGCATTGTAACTAGAACCTTGTTGACGGCTTCTACCTGGCCATTGGCCTGAGGATAGTATGGAGTCGAGCTATCATGCCGCAAGCCTAGTTGGGTTGTTAGCTCAGTCATCATATGATTATGGAAATGCTTGCCGTGATCAATGACGATAGCCTGAGGAACTCTGAACTGTGAGATAACATGGTTAAATAAAAATTGTGTCGCTATGTGACCGTCTTCGGATAGTGTGGGCATCTCCTCGGCCCATTGTGTGAAGTAATAAATGGCAACGATGATATACCCATGCCCCCAAGCCAAGTGAGGGTTACAGGTCATATAATCAATGCCCCATTTTGCAAAAGGGCTGATGGTAATAACAGGGTGCAATGGAGCAGGAGGCGCACGCATCTTCCGCTGGTAGATTTGGGACTCGTGACAGGAGCGGATGGCAAGAATGCAGTCCTTAAAGATGGAGGGCCAAAAGTAACCGGCACAGAGGATCTTTTGAGCAGTAGCATATCCGAACATGTGACCACCACAAGCACCAGAATGGCACTCATTTAAAACTCGCTTAGCTTCCTCGAACGTTAAACATTGGCGGAGAATGGAGTTGGCGCCGAGACGGTACAGGGTATCCCCAATAATACGATAGGGCTGAGACTAATGGCGAATCCGTCGCCAAGCATCCTTAGACACATAGGGACGAAAAGAGGACGTCTGCAGATAGACAATGATATCCCCGTACCAGGGATCGAGGGTGCTGATTAAGAACAGGGTTTCATCCGGAATATGGTCCTCTAATCGAGAGGGCGCGGTAAGAGATGGCAAAGAGCAAAGCAACTCAGCAAAGACAAGGGATTTCTTAGACTTGGCAGCGGTGAATTCCAAGTCAAACTCTTGGAGGATAACAATCCACTTTGAGTACTTGCCCCCAAGCAACTGACGCAACAGGATGTACGTCATCGGGTTGCAATCAGAAACCACTGTCGTAGTGCGCAATAAGATATAATGGCGGAAACGTTGGACAGCACAAATGGCAACCAATGCCAACTTCTCGACATAAGCGTATCAAGATTTCGTATCCAATAAATTGCGGCTGAGATGATAAATGACATGCTCAGTGTCATCGTCATCATCTTGAATGAGAACCATGCCAATAGTGGTATCAGCAGCAGCCAGATATAGAGTGTAGTCACGATGATAATTAGGAGGACGCAACAATGGAGCAGAAACAAGGAGAGCCTTGAGGCACTTGAAGGACTTTTGAGCAGCGACATCCCAAAGAAAAGGGGTGTCCCGCTTTAATAACCGCGTGAAACCTTTGGCCACTTCGGCATAGTTTGGAATGAAGCATCATAAAAAATTCTCTTTGCCCTGCAAACTTTGCAATTGCTGCAAAGAAGCAGGGGGAGGAAGATTCAGAATGGCCTCAACTTTAAGGGGATCCAAATGGATGCCCTCTCGGGAGACAATGAACTCAAGAAGTCTGTCGAACTTGACGTAGAAGACACACTTATGTGGATTGAGCCAGATGCAGTAGTGTCTACAACGGAGAAAGATTTTGCGAAGGTGAGTGGGATGGTCCTGACATTTAGCTGAATGAGTTAGTAGATCATCCAGGTAAGGTTGCACAATGTGTCGAATATCATGGAATGCATAAGACATCGTGCGTTGGAAGGTAGCATCGACATTTTCCAAACTGAAAGGGAGCTTTTTGTAGGCGAAAGTGCCCCACGGACAGATAAAGGCAGTCTTGTGCTAATCGGCGGGCGCAATATTATTCTGCTTATAACCAGAAAAACCGTCCATGAATGAGTACATTTCACATCTGATACACTCATAAATGAGCTATGTTAGCGCTCAAATCTACCTTAGGCTGAAATAAGGTGAGACTCAAGGCCACATCAAACCACGCTCAGCCTCGTAGCTAGCCCTACAAGGACAGGAGAGGGCTCTCTCTGGGTCAATCTCGGCAAAAGATAATAAACAAGGCCCGAGATGACTGAATTGATGACTAATTTTAGGCTAGGTATTAAGTACAAAGAGTTTAGAATTGATTTTTGAAGGTTTTGTTGAATTCAAGGGAAAGGCAAATTTGGGTGCGGGGATGAGGCACAGTTTTTGCAGAGGTCTACTTGGGGCAAGATAGGCGATTGTTTTGATGCCTTAAAGCAAGTGAGATGGGTAGATCAGACTGGTGAGGAGCTAAGGAGAGCAGGGGAGTCTCAAGGATTCTCCTTAAACTGAAAAAAACATAGAAAATTAAACAAATTTAAAGGCAGAGCATAGCAAGTTCATGGATTCTACCTTAACACTTCATTTGTTTAATTACAAAAGATTAAGTAAAGAAAATGGTACACATACACAACTTACAAGTACTGAGATAAACACACCATCAACACATAAAGCCACATGAATTCCAAATAGTGCTGCAAAACCCTGGTCTTTCCTTTGCCAAAATGCATATAAGATATGTACAATATAGTCTCAAGCTATTCCCAAGAGTCCAACCTCTCCTACTGAATGAAAATTTACATATATAGACCAAGTTATCCTCATTTTCTAACCTCTAGGGGTCGAGCTCCTCCTTCTAGGAGCATTTTGAACAAATTCTAAACATGGAGCAAGAATCTAGATGACCAAACAACCTGCCTCTAAAAAGAAGGAAATTGATTCATTACATTAATTT
>APFE031543220.1:0-27640 GCA_000404065.3 Pinus taeda
CCGATGCTTTGTCGATGGTCGCAGCTGAATAAGCTCCAGCGTACTGTGACAATTTAGTCAGATCATCGGAGGGATCCAGTTTCTCCTTCCACACTACATTGCCCGTGATCGTTTGTTCTGGAAAGATAGAAGGTTGATCAAGCCTTCGTCTCTTCCTCGATCGTTTTACCACTGCTATGTGCCTTGGGCTGTAGAAGACATCCAATGGAGGAATATCTTCTACTTGTAGAGTGATTTGGTCGCTAGGACCTTTCAGAATTACTTCAATATCCTTAGTTTTAGGTGGGCCGCTGGTTCCACTCAGAACCTGAGATGAGGTATCATCCTGCACATTGCTGGTTTTAGGAGTATCGGTACTTTGTGAGTCTTTTCCTCCACTGATAATGGTGCTGAACTGCTGCCATTCCTTTTGCGATTCGGGGTCTGTGATAGCACCCACGTTAGTATCGGTGGTGGTCTGTTTAGACTGAGACTCCTTCAACAATTGTTCTTGTTTCTTATTTTCTTGCTCTTCCTGTTCCTTTTGCCACATCTCCACCTGCTCTCTTTGCTGTTTATCCTCCTGCTCTTTGCGCTGTCTATCTTCCTGCTCTTTCTTTAAGCGCGCTTGTTGTTCTTTCTTCAGCTTCTCCTCTTGGTATTTCTTTTGTTGCTCCTCCTACTCGTTATTATTGGCTTTCATTGTAGCAGGAGGTTCCTTTGTCTGTTGTTGGCTAGGCTCACTTGATGATGCTGCTTGGGTTGGCATTAATAAATATAGAGGCAGAGTTTGCAACCTCTGCTCTCTAAGTTTGTTAAACTCAGTTAACCCTTCATCGTTGTATCGCATCTTGGCGAGTTCTTTGGCTTGACCTATTGATTCAGCTGAAGGGAACACATCATCGAACATATCTTCTTTATGATCAAATGTTGCTAATTTGGCATGTTCCAAAGCGGCATACGCAGTTCGCTTTGGGTCAAATGCTCTATTCGGGATTGTAGCCAGATTTAGAGCTTGAATCTTCGTGGCCTCTTTTTCCGCATGGTTAAGATCATGCAGGGTGAAGACTCCACATCTGAAGGGAAAAGTAGGCCAGCCCCTTTTCTTCTCCTTTTTGAGAGTCTGTGTAGTACTCTCAGCTGTAATCTGGTATGCAATTTCCCTTGCTAGCAATTTATCAGGGACATATAAGGGGAGGACATGAGGATTGGCTTGGCTGCCAAAGACTCTAATATAAGTAAAATGCTCTTCTCCAAACCAACTAGCTACTGCTGGTAAGTAAAAGAGGCTTACGGTAGGAGTCTTGAAATGGTTTATCAAAAATTGAGTAAAACAGGAACCATGAAACCATTACAAATCTGATACAAGTGGTTTTATAGGATGACTTCCACATCTTGCGATGGTAAATATGAATGGGCGAGGGGTCCTGTGTAGTCCACCTCCAACCAAGAATAGGGAATTCGGAATTGAAACACAAGGTATCTAGGATATATGCACTATAGTAGAACGGGGGAATTTTCCTCTTAGTGACTCTAGTTTTATTCCTAAAGTCACTAACAGCTACTGCTAGCTTATCCGAAAGGATAGTAGCCCAATCCATAATCATGCTGTTCACTGCCGCCTCCATGAGAGGACCCATCTCAATGGTAAAAATGGCAGAGTCGTGTAAACCCACAACCTACACATCATTATACCAGCGTAGCAATAAGGAGAACATAAAGAGTCGACCGAGTACTTACTGGAGGATTCGTGCTTGTGTTTATTTGGATTTTGCCTCCAGTCCTTGATATGTTCGGACTCAATCTCGTTCTCGCTTGCGAACTTCTCCAAAAAGGCGCTATTGTATATCTTCTCCGGCTTAGGCAAATGATACATTTGCCTCAGATCTTCTGGCTTAAATGACCCAAAAATCCTTCCATCCCTTGTGCTAAAAGTTCTGTCTGTGATGGGGATTTCTTCAATCGCCCATCACACAACATCTATATATGGGAGAATTTGCTCCCTTGCTGCTATCCTATGGAGGAAAGAATCGGCCAAATCCTTGAGAGTGCATTCCGACTTTTTTAATGAATCCGCGGTAGCTTCTTCTACTGTCTGCGTTGGTTTCTCGGCCTCAATCAAGTCATAAGTTCCTTGCCAAGTTACTCTGGCGAGGCCTGCGCATGTTGCGTCGGATATTAGGCCCTTTTCGCTATTTACTACGGCTTGTCCTGCAGCTGGTGGATTGGAAACACCTGCAACTTTCTTTGACTTCTTACCCATCATGCCCGAATTCCTGTGTAAGACTGTATTCTGCACAGAGAGGCAATTTGGCGTAACACATAGATAGCGATAAAACTCACAATTGATAGCAAATGAATAGATAAGCACTGATATGTTTTGCTTTTTTAAAACAGGCGCGGAGACGATATATGGGCAGATCTTAGGACATGAATCTATTAAGTGACCGTATAGAGCCTGCCACCTTATAAATGCCCATTATATCAATATTTGGTCGAAAGATCTCTTTAAGCATGCAATGGACGTATTGGCGGCCGAGCGGGAGTGATTATGCCTTAAATAATAGTAAATTGGGCTTTCCAATCACTTTAACGGCTTTCTATCGAAAACCGTGCCTTATCGCATCGCATTGGGGGGTATAACATGACTGGGTTTAACAATGCCTTGAGTATCGCCGATCGCCGATTGCGATATCGCATCGGCGAAAGGCATATGTGCATTAAGTTTCAAACAAGGGGACCCGCCGATCGCCGATTGCGATATCGCATCGGCGAAAGGCATATGCGCAATGATATTAAAATAAAGGGGATGTGCCGATTGCCGATCGCCGATAGCTTATCGCATCGGGGCTTTGATATGGGGTGCTTTGGTGGTGCATTTGGGTATCGCCGATCGCCGATCGCCGAACACTATATCGCATCGGCGGAAAGCCTTTAAGCCATTTGTTGCATCCTTCATGTCATTGCGATATGCGATCTTGCGATCTCTTTATCGCAATAACCGAATATTTACTTTATTTCTTTTTTAAATGGATATTGCTTTTAAAAAGGGTTTTCTTATAAAGCGCTCCTTTGATTATCGAACTTTTGTTAAGTAAAAGTTTTGATATCAATTTTATTTTAAAGGGACCCATTTCATTTTTTAATGTTTTTTATGAAAAAATAACATGAAATGGGGGGTTGTTTGCAAAGCACAACACATTCATACAACTATAGTTCATCCCCAAACTTGAAGAAGTGATAAAAAAAAAACTTGCAACTACAAGTATAGAAACTTAGAATCAGTGTTGTGAACATCTCGATAATGTCCCTATTTTATCTCGAAATCATGATTTTTTTGCCTAGTTGATGTAAGGTCCCTATATTATCTTGAAATCATGATTTTTTGGCCTAGGAGTTTTTGCCCTACTCGATGTAATGTCCCTATTTTATCTCCAAATCATGATTTTTTGGCCTACGATTTTTTTGCCTAGCCAATGTTTGCCGATATTTTTCCCGATATTTTGATGGTATATTGATTTTTCCGATGTCCAATTTTCCTGATTTTTTGGTTTTTTTAGACCCTTGCCAATTTTATCCCGATGCCAATGTTCACAACATTGCTAAGAATACAACCTAGATTTCCCTTCACACAATCGATGTTGTGGAAAATGCTACATGCTCTCGTAGATTGAACATGGTAAGAGGTTTTATGTCACGAGAATGAAAAAGATATATTTTCTTATAACATATCATAGAACTGAAACTATGAATTAAGTCTATGAGAAAAGTCTCAAGGTCTTGTGAATAAGGTAAGAAATTGTAATTGACAGAAACGAAAAAGAAATATTTATGGCCAAGTAAGTAAAAGAAGTGAAGCTATGCTTTTTTGGTCTACCTAGAGAGTTGCTTTTGACAAGTTACTATCAGTGTAGAGATTGCTAGCACATTCTTGATAAATCTTTAAGTTCTCTTGGCTTGAAGTAGATCGAGGTTTGCTAAATAGCTCATTCAATCATATAATAGAAGTGTATATGATTTAGTCCAAGTTATCTATCAATCCTCGATCTATTCTTCAAGCAAAGAGACCTCAAAGAAATACCAAGAATATCCTAGCAATCTCTGCATTGTTAGTAACTCGACAAAGGAAAAAGTACAAAGGCAACTCTCTAGATAGACCAAAGATGCATAGCTTCAATTACTTTAAATGCTTGTGCAAGAATTTATTTCTCATGGAGTATATCAATTCACTATCTAGCTTACCAATTGACATCTCGACCTCTTTATGTCTAATTTCCAAAACTTCCATTTATCTTAAAAATTGCAAGAATGAAGAGCATGGTTGTCTAGCAATATCTGCACTGCAGTTCACATCCAAGAAAGAAGAACAAGGGAACTCTCTATACAAAAAAATCATGTATTCAATTCTTTTGCATGCGTGTCGAAGAAAATATTTCTTATGGTGTAAATTAATTCACTTTATCTAGCAAATCAAGATCTCAATCTCAACCTCTCTTTGCCAAATTCAAAAAAGTTGTGCAGCTATACATTTTATTGGTTGTCATATGTTAAACTCCTCTTCTAAAACACTTATTATTTCAGGGATTATTTTCCTCCAAGTCAACACACAAAAATGTGTTTAATTATTAGACAAAATGAGGTATCCTATAAATTTAATTTCATCTCGAGGGCATAGATAATAAACAATATTGAAAATCCTTGAAATATAGAAACTTTTTTTTTCCTCGCGAAACAGTTTTACTTAAAGTCATTAAGCGGTGGTTGATTTTCCACAATAGAGACCACATGTTTGAATTGAATACACATTGCATGCATGGAATGCGAACATGTTTCTTCTTCTCATCTTTAGGCATGGACTTAACTACACCCTTCAACGCATCATCGTTACCACTTTTACAATGGCTAAATGGAAAAATAAAACTGGTTTGATTCCACCACAAATCCAAAAATCGCATGCTCCACTTAGAATTATGGAAAAAGAACATCCCCATGTCCATATTCAAGAAGAAAGTTACTAAGCATTTAGCAAAACAAAAAATCATTTCAATAGAAAAAAAGTAAAATTTTAATAGCCAAGAAGATATCAGATGTTGACACTTATATCTATATGTTCAAAAATATCTCTTTTTACATGCAATAAATAAAAAACTCATAAATTTGGCATCGATTTAGATAATGTTGATTTTCTCAACTATAAATTAGATATCATAGAACCCTTAAGATTTCTTATAAAGAAAGCAAGTAGACGATAACCTGTAACATCCTCCATCGCAATGATATCAGGCATGTCCTCGTAGTCCATGTTAGCAGTTATTGAATATAAAACATCTTCCCAAAGATAAAAGAATCCATGGTGAGATTTTGCTTGATTTCATAAAGTATTGGGAAAGGATTGACTAAACATTAACTTGAGATGCATCTGGACTTATAAATCCTTATTTAACAAAAATACAAATGCATAAGCAATATAAGAATATAAATGGAAGTTTGAAAACTTACCAAGGCAATATTTGGATTCGTCACTAGTGAATATTGCATCCAAACATGTATATTATTATTACCACTTATGAAAGGACCTCATAAAAGTAAGAGATGCACGAAATTAGATGAGTGTCAAGGCAATTTATCATATTATAATATAAATGGTTTTCCCGTTCCCAGCGGATTTGCACAAGGAGGGGCTCTAGATGATTTTGGAAAAATGGTGCTCCTCATATTCAAAAATAAATTGACCAACATAAATGCCAAAACATTTATGCTATGTGTTTCTATTTTGGCAATATTATGCGTAATGCTTGGGCCCAAGAACAAGGTTCCAATGGCACGACTGAATGTTTGTAGAAGGAGGGGTTCTAGATGATTTCAGAAAAATGTTGCTCTTCATCTTCAAAAATAAATTGACCAACCTAAATGCCAAAACATTTATGCTCTATGTTTCTATTTTGGAAATATTATGCGTAATTCTTGGGCCCAAGAACAGGGTTCTAATGGCACATCTAAATCTGCGAATAATGATTGGCCCTCTTACCACAATCCTTATTCCGAAAAAACTCAGTGTTGTGAATCTACTAGGCTAGTCAACTCCAGTGATTGGGGTGTAAAATCAATTTTGACCTCTCTATGTCTAATTTACAAAACTTCGATTTATCTTAAAAATCGCAAGAATGAAGAGGAGAGTTGTCTAGCAATATCTGCATTGCTGTATCACATCCAAGAAGGAAGAACAAGGGAGCTCTCTATGCTAAAGAAGCATGGATTCAATTATTTTGCATGCATGTGGAAGAAAAGATTGCTTATGGTGTAGATTAATTCACTTTATCTAGCAAATCAATATCTCAATCTCAACCTCTCTTTGTCAAATTCAATAAAGCTGTGCAACAACACATTTTATTGGTTGTCATCTGTTAAACTCCTCTTCTAAAACACATATTATTTTAGTGATTATTTTCCTCCAATGGTCAGCACACAAAAATGTGTTGAGTTATTAGACAAAATGAGGCATCCTGCAAATTTAATTTCATCTCGAGGGCATAGATAATAAACAATATTATAAAGCCTTGAGATATGGAAGCCTTTTTACCTCACCAAAAAGTTTTACTTAAAGTCATTAAGTGGTGGTTTCTTTTCCATGATGGAGATCACATGTTTGAATTGAATACACATTGCATGGATGGAATGAAAACATGTTGCTTCTTCTCATCTTTAGACATGGACTTAACTAAACCCTTCAATGCATCATTGTCGCCACTTTTACAATGGTCAAATGGAAGAATAAAACTAGTCTGTTTCCACAACAAATCCAAAAATCACATGCTCCACCCAGAATTACAGAAAAAGAACTTCCCTGTGTCCATATTCAAGAAGAAAGATACTAAGCATTTAGCAAAAAAAAATCATTTCACTAGAAAAATAAAGTGAATTGGAAATATTATGCGTAATGCTTGGGCCCAAGAACAGGGTTCTAATGGCACATATGAATGTCCCAACAATGATCGGCCCTCTTACCACATTCCTTATTGTGAAATAACTCAGTGTTGTGAGTCTGCTAAGCCATTAAACTCCAGCGATTGGGGTGTAAATTCAAGTTTGACCTCTAAATTGAAGGCGTCTAAGGAAGCGAAGACAAGATTTAACATGAATCAAGCTATAGAACTTGAAGGTGCACATGGAGATAAGGTTTCTGTTCTGGATGAGGAACGGGAAATGACTAAAATGGGCATGGGGAATGGTTCACATGCTCATTTAGAATCACAAAGGGATCCAAAAAATTCAAGTGATAATAATCAGACAATGGGTCTGCCTAAAATTTATCATGAAAATCATTCTAAAGCTAGATTGTTAGAGGAAGCAATTAATAATAACGAATTCAGCATGCCCACTCGAAAGGAGATGGAAGTTGTAACTTTTGATTGTTCACATCATGTAGTTACTATCAGCATGTGAAAAGGGGATGACACATGGGTTGGAAATTTGAGAAACTTTCATGCAAATCCTAATGTTAGCTCTGAAAGTTGAGCTGTGAAACCAATCAAGGAAGTCCCAGTTGGTGAACTACAAACTGGCGGGTCAAGGAAGAGAGTATTAACCAGACATGGTGTACATGATTATGACAAGAATGTGGCTGATGGTGTTCAGTTGTCCTCACCGGATTTAAGTGGTTCTTTGGTTCGCTTCACAAGGCCAATGATTTCTAATTTTTGGAGTGCGATTGTTAAAGGTAAGATTGGTTCCCTGTTGCTGTAGTTATGTAGATACGTTTTGAGAACCACCAGACAACATCTTTTTTTGACAGCTCTCGAGGAAAAATGAATGAAGTATACATCAAAATAAACTGAGAAACCTCATCAATTTCCTATTTTCTGTCATGGAACTCCTGACAATTTCCAGTTTTCTGTCATGGAACTCCTGGTAGTAAAAACCCAAAATCATTAAAAAAAAATTATTAAAAACTAAAAACAGTCGTTTCAAGACTACCCATTTCATTTTGAAAATTACCTGCACAGTGCCCAACAGATTTGGTCCAAGATCCTGCATAAACTGAGAAACCTCAGCAATTTCTATTTTTTTGTCATGGAACTCCTGGAAATTTCCAGTTTTATGTCACAGAACTCTTCACAGTAAAAACCAAAAATCACTCCTAGTAGTAAAAGCCCAAAAGCATTAAAAAAATATCATTAAAAATTAAAAACAATCGTTTCGAGATTACCCACTCCATTTTTAAACTAACCTACACAGTGCCCAACAGAATTCATTCAAGATCCTACATAAAAGGAGAAACCTCAATGATTTCCAGTTTTCTGTCAAGGAACTCCCAACAATTTCAAGTTTTCTATCACATAACTTCTCGTAGTAAAAACCCAAAATCATTAAAAACTAAAAGAAATTGTTTCCTCCGCGGGAGAGCCATCAGTTACTTGTAGCAGGATTCCATTGAGTTAGGGATTCAACAACTTGAGGACTCGTAATTCTCATTTGTAGTGTGACCTAACTCAAATGACTTGGCTCTGGTCCCCTCCCTTTGGCGTTCCTCTACAGAGAGAAACTCACATATAGACTTATTATTTATGGTTTCTCTATGTCTTTATGGTGCTTACGTCCTAGAATGAGCTTAAGGGATCAAGCCTGGAAGGATATCTGGTTTAGTGCAGAATGAAAAGATCGTAGAATAGTGTTTTAGAAAATCTACAAAGTAGTTATTTATATGGTTTCAAGGAGGTATGATAGGTATAGTTTTAGTTATAACGAGAACTTTGATCTAATTGTCACAAACATTTTAATCATCTAACATCAAATCAGACGGATCTAAGCCAGTCAAATCCAGTGATTGGGGTGTAAATTCAATTTTGACCCCTAAACTAAAGGCATCTAAGGAAGCAAAGACAATATTTAACATGAATCAAGCTGCAGAACTTGAAGATGTGCATGGAGATTCTATTTATATTCCAGACGAGAAATGGGCAATGGCTGAAATGGGTATGGGGAATGGTTCATCTTTGGATAGACCAAATATGCATAGCTTCAATTCTTTTAAATGCTTGTGCAAGAATGTATTGCTCATGGAGTAGATAAATTCACTATCTAGCTTACCGATCCACATCTTGACCTCTCTATATCTAATTTACATAACTTCCATTTATCTTAAAGATTGCAAGAATGAAGAGGACAGTTGTCTAGGAATATCTACATTGTAGTATCACATACAAGAAGGAAGAACAAGGGAACTCTCTATACTGAAGAAGCATGGATTCAATTATTTTGCATGCATGTGGAAGAAAAGATTGCTTATGGTGTAGATTAATTCACTTTATCTAGCAAATAAAGATCTCAATCTCAACCTCTCTTTGTCAAATTCAACAAAGCTGTGCAACTATTTATTTTATTGGTTGTCATCTATTAAACTCCTCTTCTAAAACATATATTATCTTAGTGATTATTTTCCTTCAACAGTCAGCATACAAAAATGTGTTGAATTATTGCACAAAATGAGGCACCCTGCAAATTTAATTTCATCTCGAGGGCATAGATAATAAACAATATTGAAAAGCCTTGAGATATGGAAGCTTTTTTACCTCGCCAAATAGTTTTACTTAAAGTCATTAAGCTGCGGTTTCTTTTCCATGATGGAGATCACATGTTTGAATTGAATACACATTGCATGCATGGAATGCAAACATGTTGCTTCTTCTCATCTTTAGACATGGTCTTAACTAAACCCTTCAACACATCATTGTCGCCACTTTTACAATGGCCAAATGGAAGAATAAAACTGATCTGTTTCCACAACAAATCCAAAAATCACATGCTCCACCCATAATTACAGAAAAAGAACATCCTTGTGTCCATATTCAAGAAGAAAGATACTAAGCATTTAGCAAAAAAAAATCATTTCACTAGAAAAAAATTAAATTGTAAATATTATGCGTAATGCTTGGGTCCAAGAACAGGGTTCTAATGGCATGTATGAATGTCCCAACTACAATTAACCCTCTTACCATAATCCTTATTGCGAAATAACTCAATGTTGTGAGTTTACTAAGCCAGTCAACTGTAGTGATTGGGGTGTAAATTCAAGTTTGACCTCTAAACTGAAGGCATCTAAGGAAGCGAAGACAAGATTTAACATGAATCAAGATATAGAACCTAAAGATGCGCATGGAGATAAGGTTTTTGTTTTGGATGAGGAATGGACAATGACTGAAATGGGCATGGGGAATGTTTCACATGCTCAGTTAGAATCACAAAGGGATCCAACAAATTCAAGTGATAATAATCAGACAATGGGTCTGCCTAAAACTTATCATGAAAATCATTCTAAAGCTACATTGTTAGAGGAAGCAACCAATAATAACGAATTTGGCATGCCCACTCGAAATGAGATGGAAGTTGTAACTTTTGATTGTTCACATCATGTAGTTACTGTCAACATGTGAAAAGGGGATGATACATGGGTTGGAAATTTGAGAAACTTTCATGCAAATCCTAATGTTAACTATGAAAATTGAGCTGTGAAACCAATCAAGGAAGTTCCAGTTGGTGAACCATAAACTGCTGGGTCAAGGAAGAGAGTATTAACCAGACATGGTGTACATGATTGTGACAGGAATGTGCCTGATGGTGTTCAGTTGTCCTCATCGGATTTAAGTGGTTCTTTGGTTCGCTTCACAAGGCTAGTGATTTCTGAGTTTTGGAGTGTGATTGTTAAAGGTAAGATTGGTTCCCTCTTGTTCTAGATATGTAGATACGTTTCGAGAACCACCAGACAACCCCTTGTTCTGATAGCTCTCGAGGAAAAATTAATGAAGTATACATCAAAATAAACTGAGAAACCTTAGCAATTTCCTATTTTGTGTCACGAAACTCCTGGAAATTTCCAGTTTTCTATCACAGAACTCCAGGCAGTTAAAATCCAAAATCATTAACAAAATATTATTAAAAACTAAAAATAGTTGTTTCAAGACTACCCATTCCATTTTGAAAATTACATGCACAGTGCCCAAAATATTTCATCCAAGATCTTGCATAAACTGAGAAACCTCAACAATTTCTAGTTTTTGGTCATGGAACTCCTACCAATTTCCAGTTTTCTGTCACAGAACTCTTCACAGTAAAAACCCAAAATCACTCTGAGCAGTAAAAACCCAAAAGCATTAAAAAATATCATTAAAAATTAAAAACAATCATTTCGAGATTACCCACTCCATTTTGAAATTTACCTACATAGTGCCCAATAAATTTCATTCAAGATCCTACATAAAATGAGAAACCTCAGCGATTTTTAGTTTTTTGTCAAGGAACTCTCAGCAATTTCCAAATTTTAGTCACGGAACTCCTCACAGTAAAATCCCAAAATCATTAAAAACAAATCATTAAAATCTAAAAACAATTGTTTCCTCCGAGGGAGAGCCATTGATTACTTGCAATAGGATTCCATTGAGTTAGGGATTCAATAGCTTGAGGAATCGTAGTTCTCATTTACAGTGTGAGGGATTCAATAGGTTCGGTCCCCTCCCTTTGGCGTCTCCTCTACAGAGAGCAACTCACATATAGACTTATTACTTATAGTATATGGTCGCTCTATGTATTTATGGTGCTTACTTCCTAGAATGAGCTTAAGGGATCAAGCTTGGAAGGATGTCTGGTTCAGTGTGGAATGAAAGGATCGTAGAACAGTGTTTCAGAAAATCTATGAAGTATTTATTTATATGGTTTCAAGGAGGTACGATAGGTATAGTTTCAGTTATAACAAGAACTTTAATCTAATGGTCACAAACATTTCAATCATCTAACATCAAATCAGACGGATCTAAACCAGTTAACTCCAGTGATTGGGGTGTAAATTCAATTTTGACCCCTAAACTGAAGGCATCTAAGGAAGCAAAGACAATATTTAACATGAATCAAGCTACAAAACTTGAAGATGTGCATGGAGATTCTATTTATAATCCAGATGAGGAATGGGCAATGGCAGAAATGGGCATGGGGAATGGTTCATCTTTGGATAGACCAAATATGCATAGCTTCAATTCTTTTAAATACTTGTGCAAGAATGTATTGCTCATGGAGTAGATCAATTCACTATTTAGCTAGATCAATTCACTATCTAGCTTACCGATCCACATCTTGACTTCTCTATGTCTAATTTACAAAACTTCCATTTATCTTAAAAATTGCAAGAATGAAGAGGAGAGTTGTCTAGCAATATCTGCATTGCAGTATCACATCCAAGAAGGAAGAACAAGGGAACTCTCTATACTAAAGAAGCATGGATTCAATTATTTTGCATGCATGTGGAAGAAAATATTGCTTATGGTGTAGATTAATTCACTTTATCTAGCAAATCAAGATCTCAATCTCAACCTCTCTTTGTCAAATTCAACAAAGCTGTGCAACTATACATTTTATTGGTTGTCATCTATTAAAATCCTCTTCTAAAACACATATTATTTCAGTGATTATTTTCGTCCAACAGTCAACACACAAAAACGTGTTGAATTATTAGAAAAAATGAGGCATCCTACAAATTTAATTTCATCTCGAGGGCATAGATAATAAGCAATATTGAAAATCCTTGTGGTATGGAAGCTTTTTTACCTCGCCAGGCAATTTTTCGTCATTAAGCGATGGTTTCTTTTCCATGATGGAGATCACATGTTTGAATTGAATACACATTGCATGCATGGAATGCAAACATGTCGCTTCTTCTCATCTTTAGACATGGACTTAACTAAACTCTTCAACGCATCATTGTCGCCACTTTTACAATGGCCAAATGGAAGAATAAAACTGGTTTGTTTCCACAACAAATCCAAAAATCAGATGCTCCACCTAGAATTATAGAAAAAGAACATCCTTGTGTCCATATTCAAGAAGAAAGATACTGAGCATTTAGTAAAAAAAATAATTTCACTAGGAAAACAAAGTAAATTGGAAATATTATGCGTAATGCTTGGGCCCAAGAATAGGGTTCTAATTGCACATATGAATGTCCTGACCATGATCGGCCCTCTTACCACAATCCTTATTGCGAAATAACTCAGTGTTGTGAGTTTGCTAAGCCAGTCAACTCCAATGATTGGGGTGTAAATTCAAGTTTGACCTCCAAACTGAAGGCATCTAAGGAAGTGAAAACAAGATTTAATATGAATCAAGCTAGAACCTGAAGATGCGCATGGAGATAAGGTTTTTCTTCTAGATGAGGAATGGGAAATGACTGAAATGGGCATGGGGAATGGTTCACATGCTCAGTTAGAATCACAAAGGGATCCAACAAATTCAAGTGATAATAATCAGACAATGGGTCTACCTAGAATTTATCATGAAAACCATTCTAAAGCTACATTGTTAGGGGAAACAACCAATAATAATGAATTCGACATGCCCAATCGAAATGAGATGGAAGTTGTAACTTTTGATTGTTCAGATCATGTAGTTACTATCAGCATGTGAAAAGGGGATGATACATGGTTTGGAAATTTGAGAAACTTTCATGCAAATCCTAATGTTAACTCTGAAAATTGAGCTGTGAAACCAATCAAGGAAGTCCCAGTTCGTGAACCACAAACTGGCGGGTCAAGGAAGAGAGTATTAACTAGACATGATGTACATGATTGTGATAGGAATGTGCCTGATGGTGTTCAGTTGTCCTCATCGAATTTAAGTGGTTCTTTTGTTCGCTTCACAAGGCCAATGATTTTTGATTTTTGGAGTGTGATTGTTAAAGGTAATATTGGTGCCCTCTTGCTGTAGATATGTAGATACATTTTGAGAACCACCAGACAACCTCTTCTTTTGACAACTCTCAAGGACAAATTAATGAAGTATACATCAAAATAAACTGAGAAACCTCAACAATTTCCTATATTCTGTCATGGAACTCCTAGCAATTTCCAGTTTTCTGTCATGGAACTCCTGGTAGTAAAAACCCAAAATCATTAACAAAAAATTATTAAAAACTAAAGACAGTTGTTTCAAGACTACCCATTCCATTTTGAAAATTACTTGCACAGTGCACAAAAAATTTCATCTAAGATCCTTCATAAACTGAGAAACCTCAGCAGTTTCTAGTTTTTTGTCATGGCACTCCTGGAAATTTCCAGTTTTCTGTCACATAAATCTTCACAGTAAAAACCTAAAATCACTCCTAGTAGTAAAACCCAAAAGCATTAAAAAAATATCATTAAATATTAAAAACAATCGTTTCGAGATTACACACTCCATTTTGAAATATCATTAAAAATTAAAAACAATCATTTACAGATTACCCACTCCATTTTGAAATTTACCTGCATAGTGCCCAACAAATTTCATTCAAGATCCTGCATAAAATGAGAAACCTTAGCGATTTCCAGTTTTCTGTTGAGGAACTCTAAGAAATTTCCAGTTTTCATGGTTGTCATATATTAAACTCCTCTTCTAAAACACATATTATTTCAGTGATTATTTTCCTCCAACAGTCAGCACACAAAAATGTGTTAAATTATTAGACAAAATGAGGCATCCTGCAAATTTAATTTCATTTCGAGGGCATAGATAATAAATAATATTGAAAAGCCTTGAGATATGGAAGCTTTTTTTCCTCACCAAACAATTTTACTTGAATTCATTAAGCGGTGGTTTCTTTTCCATGATGGAGATCACATGTTTGAATTGAATACACATTGCATGCATGGAATGCAAACATGTTGCTTCTTCTCATCTTTAGACATGGACTTAACTAAACCCTTCAATGCATCATTGTCGCCAATTTTACAATGGCCAAATGGAAGAATAAAACTGGTTTGTTTCCACAACAAATCCAAAAATCACATGCTCCACCCAGAATTACAGAGAAAGAACATGCCCGTGTCCATATTCAAGAAGAAATATACTAAGCATTTGGCAAAAAAAAATAATTTCACTAGAAAAAAAATAAATTGGAAATATTATGCGTAATGCTTGGGCCCAAGAACAGGGTTCTAATGGCACATATGAATGTCCCAACAATGATCGGCCCTCTTACTCAGTTTTGTGAGTTTGCTAAGCCAGTCAACTCGAGTGATTGGGGTGTAAATTCAAGTGTGTCCTCTAAACTGAAGGCGTCTAAGGAAGCGAAGGCAAGATTTAACATGAATCAAGCTATAGAACCTGAAGATGCACATGGAGATAAGGTTTTTGTTCTGGATGAGGAACGGGAAATGACTGAAATGGGCATGGGAAATGGTTCACATGCTTAGTTAGAATCGCAAAGGGATCCAACAAATTCAAGTGATACTAATCAGACAATGGGTTTGCCTAAAATTTATCATGAACATCATTCTAAAGCTACATTGTTAGAGGAAGTAACCAATAATAATGAATTCGGCATGCCCACTCAAAATGAGATGGAAGTTGTAACTTTTGATTGTTCACATCATGTAGTTACTTTCAGCATGTGAAAATGGGATGAAACATGGGTCGGAAATTTGAGAAACTTTCATGCAAATCCTAATGCTAACTCTAAAAATTGAGCTGTGAAACCAATCAAGGAAGTCCCAGTTGGTGACCCACAAACTGGCGGGTCAAGGAAGAGAGTATTAACCAGACATGGTATACATGATTTTGACAGGAATGTGCCTGATGGTGTTCAGTTGTCCTCACCAGATTTAAGTGGTTCTTTGGTTCACTTCACAAGGTCATTGATTTTTGATTTTTTGAGAGCGATTGTTAAAGGTAAGATTGGTGCCCTCTTGTTGTAGATATGAAGATACGTTTTGAGAACCACCATAAAACCTCTTCTTCTAACAGATCTCGAGGACAAATTAATGAAGTATACATCAAAATAAATTGAGAAACCTTAGAAATTTCCTATTTTCTGTCACGGAACTCCTGGTAGTAAAAACCCAAAATCATTAACAAAAAATTATTAAAAATTAAAAATAGTCATTTCAAGACTACCCATTCCATTTTGAAAATTACCTGCACAGTGCCCAACAGATTTCATCCAAGATCTTGCATAAACTGAGAAACCTCAGCAATTTCTAGTTTTTTGTCATGGAACTCCTAGCAATTTCCAGTTTTCTATCACAGAACTCTTCACAGTAAAAACCCAAAATCACTCCTAGCAATAAAAACCCAAAAGAAATAAAAAATATCATTAAAAATTAAAAACAATCATTTCGAGGTTACCCACTCCATTTTGAAATTTACCTGCATAGTTCCCAACAAATTTCATTCAAGATCCTGCATAAAATGAGAAACCTCAATGATTTCCAGTTTTTTATCAAGGAACTCCCAGCAAATTTCCAGTTTTTTGTCATGGAACTCCTCATAGTAAAAACCAAAAATCATTAAAAACTAAAAACAATTGTTTTCTCCATGGGAGAGCCATCGGTTACTTGCAGCAGGATTCCATTGAGTTAGGGATTCAACAGCTTGAGGACTCGTAATTATCATTTGTAGTGTGACCTAACTCAAATGACTTGGCTTCGGTCCCCTCCCTTTGGCATCTCCTCTATAGAGATAAACTCACATATAGACTTATTATTTATAGTCTATGGTCGCTCTATGTCTATATGGTGCTTACTTCCTAGAATGAGCTTAAGGAATCATGCCTGGAAGGATGTCTGGTTCAGTGAAGAATGAAAGGATTGTAGAAAAATGTTTCAGAAAATATATGAAATAGTTATTTATATGGTTTCAAGGAGGTACGGTAGGTATAGTTTCAGTTATAACAATAACTTTAATCTAATGGTCACAAACATTTTAATCGTCTAACATCAAATTAGACAGATCATAGTAATACAGGTAAGGTAAGAGGGGAGTTTATTTCAAAGGGGAATGCCTTACGACATAATTAATTTTGATTTGAAATTTGAAATATTGAAGTACCCTTAAATCCCTATATCAAATATACCATAAGCTCATGTTCTCCCTTTCTATATATAACATATTGAACTTAGTTTATGTTATGTAATCTCAACTAGATAAAGACATCTAAGCTAAAGAGATAGGAAAATCTACTAAAGTGGTAGTGGGTGACTTTTTAAAGTCATCCTCAGACTATCACGAGATCTTATTCAAGAATTTTACACCAAATGGGAACCTAAGCGATAGTAGGCGGGGGAAATATTTATTTTGATCATATCATATATTTTATATATCATTTTTTTCCAAAACATTTAACTTATTTTTATATTAATGTAAACGCACATGGTAGTCTGTTCTTATTTTTATAACTTTTATATTCTTTTTATTTTCTATGTTATGATTAAGGGTTTATTTTTCTGAAATCAACTTTATTATACACTTTTATGTCATGAACAATGTCTTTTAAAACTTACTTATTATATAGATTTTCATAGTATCTTTATTTTGGAGAGCATCCTCCTTCATTATCCATGCATGGTGTAACCAATACTTTATCTCTCTACTCCAACATCTTTAGATTCTTGACTATTTTCATTCATGTTTGAAGTGATAGGAAGAATCTCATTCTTCATATTACTATTATATACTTGTAAACTAAGTACAAAAAAAAACTTAATTTTAAAAACATTTTTTAAATCACATCTATGATAATGGTTATTACATATATTTAAAATTATTTATTATAAATTAAATTTCCACTTTTCAAATGGATATAGCTTAAGTGGATGGGAGAAATGTTGTGATCCTTCCCAATAGGGTTTGATTCTCGCATGTAAAATGTTAAGTTGATAATGAGTATATCCTTGTAATGGCTTCAGGTCTTATCCTTTTAGAATCCCTTGAGGACCTAAACATGTATATTTACCATATGGAATTTAAAGATATTTCTTTAAGGAAAATATTACATGCCCGTTTACTTCATTTTGATCCAATTAGTTTTAGGAAACATTATAACCCTAAAACTCACCATCTATATCTATATGTGTGTGTGGGGGCATGTACACGTGTGTGCATGTGTGTTTGTGTGTTAACGAGGTTATTTAAGAGAACATTTCTTTTCTACAACCATAATTCTACTATTGCAACCAAAGTTACATAATATTGTTGATATTGTGTCAATCTATATTTATAAAATTCCCAAAGTTAAAAAATACTTAACAATTGTAATTTTTTTTATAAATTTTAAAAATATATTTTTTCAAAGAATTTTATATTCTATCATATTTTGAAACGTGAGATACAAATTATAGTATAATTAAAGAGGCTACAATTCTAGTTTACTTAAAGAAAACTAGACTATAGTGTGTATATGGAAAGATAGACTGAAAACAACCCTATATGCAAAGAAGCCACATACACTCAAATAAATAATGTAACCTATCCAAAGAAAAACCAAGTCATACTAATCTTTAAAGTGGAGGTCTGATAATATTTGTTCTAATATTGAAACTATATGGGCTCGCCATATAAGAAATTGCACCCAAAATGATTGTACACCATAGAATGAAGTCTAGAAAACAAGCAAAACTATAACATGTGATATCAGAAATAGAGATCATATCAAGAAAATTAAAATTAGGTTTGATTTCATCCTTAAGCTACATCTTTGAAAAAATATCAAAGCGTGCTTTGGGAGTTCTTTGAGGATCCCAACAACTTTGTTGGAAGGACCTCACCATTATTTCTCACAAACCAAGAATATGCGAGTAATCAGAAGATAATATTTTTTTCCTAGTGTCTCTAATTTGTATTGGAATTCTATCTTATTATTCAATTTTCCTAACAAGACATAGGCCACAAAAGACTTAATAATCTAATAGAACTCAACTATTCTAACAAACTTGGAATCTTCAGTGTGAAAAATTTCAAGGATAAAAATAAATTCCCTTACCAATCGATCCAAATAATTATCTTCCAAATAACTATCTTTATTATATGCCCACTTTATCTTACATCATCATCAACATCTCCAATAAATTACTAAACGCGATATGAAAGTTTATACTAAAAAAATCATAATAAAAACAACAATCCTCACCCTTATTAATTAAACAAGGTATTTCCCATAACAAGAGACTTAGACATTCATATCCCAAACCAAAGTAATAGAAACATAACCAACGTAAACCATAATTGAACAAAAAAATCAACATAGAAATATACATCTCAAACAAGCTACCAAATACAACATCCTTTTTATACTAAAGTCACTCTACAACATTAAAAAATGAAACAAAAAAACCACGTCTCCACTATCTTAATTGCTTTCGAACTACTCAAAATTTTTGTCATATCATCTTCATCATTAGAAAAGCTTATTTAAAAGTACAATATAATATAACTAATAAAGTTTATAAATTTAAAATGGATTATATTATAATGATACATTTGAATTGAGAAAACAACAATTACTTAAATAATAAAATTGATTTGATATTAGCAAATAGGATGATATATAATAAAAATTGATTTGACTTAGCAAATAGGATGATATAGAATTAAAACCTTTCCAAATAAAGCGATGTCAAGGAAAAATATAAAATAAAAATTGAAATCATTAAATTAAAAATATATATTATAAATTGGAAATTATTAAATTAAATATAGTATAATATATATATATATATATTATATATATATATATATATAGATATATATATATATATATAAAAAATTTGGAAAACATTAAATTATTTAAACATAAAATATGATAAAAAAATTAAAAATACACATGTTAAAATTATATACAATTTTAAAATAATTAAAATGTTTAGAAATTAAATAATATATTTTTTTCCAATATAAAATAAAAATATATTTTACTTATTGAAAATATTTAGATTTTAATTAAAAGAGTTATCTAATTTATTGAAAAATTAAGAATATTTATATCTTTTAAAATAATATCATACATGACTTGGATTTAAAAAATATGTAACAATCTTCAATGTTAAAATTTAAACAATTGGATCCAACAGCTTGGATTTAAAAAATATATAACACACTTTAATGTTCAAATTCATAACATAAGAATTTGATATGATTTTATTTTATCAAAAATAAGTGTGATGAGGAAAATAACTTAAATGTCAATGTAGATAATATTTATTTATGAAATATAAATTAATTGATTTGAGTGAGATTTAGCTCTAATTCTCTTTTGGTCTCAGAGTCATATGATATGAAGAAACATTAAGTGTAAAAATCCTTATACACTTTATTTTTCTGAAATCAACTTTATTATACACTTTTATGTCATGCACAATGTCTTTTAAAACTTACTTATTATATAGATTTTCATAGTATCTTTATTTTGGAGAGCATCCTCCTTCATTATCCATGCATGGTGTAACCAATACTTTATCTCTATCCTCCAACATCTTTAGATTCTTGACTATTTTTCATTTTGAAGTGATAGGAAGAATCTCATTCTTAATATTACTATTATATACTTGTAAACTAAGTACAAAAAAAAACTTAATTTTAAAAACATTTTTTAAATCACATCTATGATAATGGTTACTACATATATTTTAAAATTATTTATTATATATTAAATTTCCACTTTTCAAATGGATATATCTCAAGTGGATGGGAGAAATGTTGTGATCCTTCCCAATAGGGTTCGATTCTGGCATGTAACATGTTAAGCTGATAATGAGTATATCCTTGTAATGGCTTCAGGCCTTATCCTTTTAGAATCCCTTGAGGACCTAAACAGGTATATTTATCATATGGAATTTAAAGATATTTCTTTAAGGAAAATATTACATGCCCATTTACTTCATTTGATCCAATTAGTTTTAGGAAACATTATAACCCTAAAATTCACCATCTATATCTATATGTGTGTGTGTGGGGGCGCGTACGGGTGTGTGCATGTGTGTTTTTGTGTTAACGAGGTAATTTAAGAGAACATTTCTTTTCTACAACCATAATTCTACTATTGCAACCAAAGTTACATAATATTGTTGATATTGTGTCAATCTATATTTATAAAATTCCCAAAGTTAAAAATACTTAACAATTGTAATTTGTTTATAAATTTTAAAAATATATTTTTTAAAGATTTTATATTCTATCATATTTTGAAATGTGAGATACAAATTATAGTATAATTAAAGAGGCTACAATTCTAGTTTACTTAAAGAAAACTAGACTATAGTATGTATATGGAAAGATAGACTCAAACAACCCTATATGCAAAGAAGCCACATACACTCATAGAAATAATGTAACCTATCCAAAGAAAAACCAAGTCATACTAATCTTTAAAGTGGAAGTCTGATAATATTTGTTCCAATATTGAAACTATATGGACTCGCCATATAAGAAATTGCACCCAAAATGATTGTACACCATAGAATGAAGTCTAGAAAACAAGCAAAACTATAACATGTGATATCAGAAATAGAGATTATATCAAGAAAATTAAAATTAGTTTTGATTTCATCCTTAAGCTACATCTTTGAAAAAATATCAAAGCGTGCTTTGGGAGTTCTTTGAGGATCCCAACAACTCTGTTAGAAGGACCTCACCATTATTTCTCACAAACCAAGAATATGCGAGTAATCAGAAGATAATATTTTTTTCCTAGTGTCTTTAATTTGTATTGGAATTCTATCTTATTATTCAATTTTCCTAACAAGACATAGGCCACAAAAGACTTAATAATCTAATAGAACTCAACTATTCTAACAAACTTGGAATCTTCAGTGTGAAAAATTTCAAGAATAAAAATAAATTCCCTTACCAATTGATCCAAATAATTATCTTTATTATATGTCCACTTAATCTTACATCATCATCAACATCTCCAATACATTACTAAACGCGATATGAAAGTTTATACTAAAAAAATCATAATAAAAACAACAATCCTCGCCCTTATTCATTAAACAAGGTATTTCCCATAACAAGAGACTTAGACATTCATATCCCAAACCAAAGTAATAGAAACATAACCAACGTAAACCATAATTGAACAAAAAAATCAACATAAAAATATACATCTCAAACATGCTACCAAATACAACATCCTTTTTATACTAAAGTCACTGTACAACATTAAAAAATGAAACAAAAAAAACCACGTATCCACTATCTTAATTGCTTTCGAACTACTCAAAATTTTTGTCATATCATCTTCATCATTAGAAAAGCTTATTTAAAAGTACAATATAATATAACTAATAAAGTTTATAAATTTAAAATGGATTATATTATAATGATACATTTTGAATTGAGAAAACAACAATTACTTAAATAATAAAATTGATTTGATATTAGCAAATAAGGATGATATAGAATTAAAGTCCTTTCCAAATAAAGCGATGTCAGGAAAAATATAAATAAAATTCCAGAAATCATTACCAAATTAAATATATATATATATATATATATATATATATATATAATTATTATAATTTGGGAAAAATCCTTAAATTAAATATATATAAAATAAAATTTGGAAATTATTAAATTTAAAAAATATATATATATAAATTTGGAAATCATTAATTAATATATATATATAATAATTTGGAAATCCTTAAATTAAAAAATATATATATAAATAAATTTGGAAATCATTAAATATTTTTAAACATAAAATATAGATTATACAAATTATAATTTGTTTTAAAATTAAAATACACATGTTTAAACATTATATACAATTTTAAATTATTAAAATGTTTTAGAATTTGAATAATAATATTTTTTCCAATATAAAATAAAAAATATATTTTTTACTTTATTGAAAAATATTTAGATTTTATTTAAAATAGATATCTAATCTATTGAAAATATTTAGATATTATTCTATCTTTAAAATAATATCATACATGACTTGGATTTAAAAAATATGTAACAATCTTCAATGTTAAAATCTAAACAATTGGATCCAACAACTTGGATTTAAAAAATATATAACGCACTTTAATGTTCAAATTTAAACAATTGAATCCAGACAAAAAAAATAAGAGTTTGATATGATTTTATTTTATCAAAAATAAGTATGATGAGGAAAATAACTTAAATGTCAATGTAGATAATATTTATTTATGAAATATAAATTAATTGATTTGAATGAGATTTAGCCCTTATTCTCTTTTGGTCTCAGAGTCATATGATATGAAGAAACATTAAGTGTAAAAATCTTTAAAAAAAACCAGCAGATAAAAATCTACTTTATAAGGAATTAAAAAAAACCAGCAGATAAAAATCTGCCTTATAAGGAATTAAAAAAACCAGCAGATAATAACATCTTTTTAGTGAATAAATAGCTAAATTAATTAATACATGCTGAATTAAAAAATATCTTTTCTCGTGAATATATCAAAAGAAGATAAATTAATTAATACTTACTCAATTAAAAAATATTCGTGAATTCGGAGACATCTTCTTACAAATTCGACATCTTCTTCCAAAGAATTTGTAGAAATATATTGCACCTCAACTTTTGTGAATGGGCTAAGGGGTGAAATGTTTATGAATTCCAAGATGTCTTGCATATGTGAAGTAAGAATGTGTGAACACAAATTAATGCACCACAAATTTAGGGTTGTGAGTCGGCATACTTTTGTGAATGGGCAATGGGTATACATACCAGACTCCCTAATCAAATAGGAGATATAGTCGTGCAAATCTTCGTACACATCTTCCTCTTACCTGCGCTTTCTTAATTAGCATTTGGTTGTTGAGATTTGTATTCGGAAGGTTTGTGATAATATTTTGGTCACAGGTCCCCATGGGTTACTACGATGATGATAGATACCGCGATGAAGAAGGTGAATTAATTTTTGATCCAGATCAGATGTTAGATGAATATGGAGACGAAGAATTGGAATGGCTAGCGCAACCTGAACCTCAACATGGAGACGAAGAATTAGAATGGCAAGCGCAACCTGAACCTGAACGTACTTCTTCTCTTGCTCGAAAGAGACTCAGGAAATTAAGTTCCATCTCTTCTCATGATAATGAAGTGCAGCAATCTTCGCCACAAAAATCGAGATCGAAGCAGGTGGGTAATAAGAAAAGAAAGCCCTCTAAATCTGCTGCTGCTCGGCAAGAAAGCGAAGATAAGGAGAATCATGAGGATGAACATGGAGACGAAGAATCAGAATGGCAAGAGCAACCTAGAGACGAAGAATTAGAATGGCAAGCGCAACCTGAACCTGAACTTACCTCTTCTCCGGTTCGAAAGAGACTCAGGAAAGCGAGTTCCAGCTCTTCTCATGATGATGAAGTGCAGCAACAGCAATCCTCGGTACAAAAATCAAAATCGAAGCAGGTGGGCAACAAGAAACGAAAGCCCTCTAAATCTGCTGTTGCTGGGCAAGAAAGGCAAGATAAGGAGAATGCTGAGGATGAACCCGCGAATGTCCCAGATATAGATATCCCTGCACAGATTGAGCGTTTTATTGCCCGACTGGAAGTCGCAGCAGAGGAAGACGCGGAGCTAAATAGGCAATCCATGCCGGCCATCAACAAGCTCAGGCTACTTCCCGCGCTCACTCAGGTCATGGCGAAGCGTCCTTTGCATGAGGAATTCTTGGACCGAGGAATACTGTCGGTGTTAAAGAATTGGCTGGAGCCCCTCCCCGACCAATCGCTGCCAAACGCCACACTCCGCACGGCTCTTCTGGACATCCTCACAAATCTGTCTATCGACACCGGGGATGATGAAAGGCGACAGCAGCTCAAAAACAGTGGTCTCGGGAGAGTGGTGATGTTCTTATCCAAATCAGATGAAGAAACTGCCGCAAATAAAAGAGTTGCTAGGGCTATGGTGGACAAATGGAGCCGCCCCCTTTTTCAGAAGCCTGCTCGTCTAGATGAGGTTGGTTTCAGATATATGGAGAATTCGCAGAAACAAAATCGCAAACGCGCAAGACCACAAGTGTCGCAACCTCGTTCACCCTGCGAATTGGAGTCGGATGACTTTGACCTGGAAGCCTTACAGCAGCAAATGGCGGAGGAGAGTGAGGCGCGAAAGGCCAGTAAATCCGCAATGACTCAGATACCTGAACCAATTCTGGCCGACTTTGTCATCCCTCCTCCCTCAAAGATCGATGCCGACCAGGTCAGAGCTCGTGCCAAAGTAAGCAAAAAGGAAGTGAACAGAGAAAGGTTGCAGAAAATGGTAAGAAAACATACACCCAAAAAGAAGCCTCAGGGATTCAAGGCCGCTATTATTTGAAGCTGACCAAAAGGGAATGCACTCCCACATATAATTTTTTCACTACTTCAATACGAAGGAACACTGCAGCATCTAATAACTCAGTGCTAATATTGTCTCCATTGAATCTTTCCTAGTGCTTTAGTGGTATTAGAGATGGTGTAGAACGATCAATCGGATATAATTTAGAGAAAGAGTTTTCAGAATATGCCAACTTATTATGAAAATAAAAACTTTATTTTATTATAAATAATAAAGTTTTTATTTTTGAAGGTTTCATTTCCATATATATTGGGTAAATTAAGGTAAAAAAAATATAATTTTTTAAACCAATGATTATATATACATCATATGAAGGGTTTAATCTTTTTAGTTGACATGTTTTACAATTTTTTTCAATTTAGTATTTTAATATGGTATGCATAGCATTAATTATAGATGAATAGATAAATTGTTGTTAGAGTTTAATATGATCTTTTATGTGTAAAGAAGATGAAGAATAATGCTTCCATACTAAATCTTACCAGTCTGCTTGATTTGTTTATTTCAAAATACAAATTTTAAAAACCTTATTCCATAATAAAACATCTATCAACATAATAAAAATGTTTAATATTACTTGCTCTATGATTATATATATATGTATAATGTCTGATGTATATTATTATGATCCAATTTTAATGGATGATGAAATATTTCCATACTCTCTTCTTATATTTACTCGTAGTACATCATATAACTAGGTTATGACTCATGCCATATTTTGGGTATATGCTCTATACCTCAGTTATTTTGTACATATGAAGTCACAAATTAGGAATTTATTACTTCAAAATTCATAAATGTTTTCTCACCATAGACTCAAATTCAAAAGTATAAATAATTTCCTTTTGACTTAATAGTTTTTCTTTCAAGGCTGAACTTGGGACTTCTTGTTTAATCAAACATAATATTATTGTAGAATACTAGATCTTCACAGTATAGTTACTCTAATTGTTTCCTAACAATGAATATCTTCTCATAAAATAAATAATAAATATGGTGGTAAGACCATTTGAAACATCATTATGTTCCTACCATACTTAACAACATACATAACATTTACCCATACACTTTTAATTATATATATGCATTCTATGACCTACCTCTTGCTTAGCTTGCTTGAAAAACTGCTAGTCAAAATCTCTTGTAAAGCTCCCACAACATCACAACTAATAATAATATCTTCAAAACTTTTAGTTAATATGACAATATTTTATTTACCTTCTAGAATGGTAACATAAACTCATAGATTAGTATATATATACATATATACTCCTCATAGAGGAATTTTCTCTCTAAAAAAAAATCCTCCACATACCATTCTTATTAAAAATATAGCCATTTTTTTATATGATTAACACAAACTATACAAATTTATAACCAATATTTGGAGTAGCCATTTCCTAATGAGCAAGGAATAATCATTTCAATATAAAAACATGTATTTATCTGTTTGGTATTTACTCCCATAGATATAATATGGGAAAAAGGCACATTTCTCCAAACCAATGAGTTACACTCCTATCAAATCCCCCAAGGATCAAACTTCATAATCCTCCACTTTATTCTTCGAACAATGTCCAAAATATTTTCAGTTTGTGGTATTTAGTATTTTCCTTCCCAACATATTTTCTATCAGCATCCTACTTTTAAGGTTCACCCACATTTTTGCTTTACCTAGGTTTTTTCAAGTTAGGGAAGTCTTTCATATTTTCTTCATAAGCATGTCTTTCTCTCCAACTATGTTTATCCAACATAATATTTCTCTCCAGTTATGTCGATTCTTATGTTTTCACCTAGCATAACATTTCTCTCCATCTATGCTTATCTTTTCATCTAGCATACTTTTCTCTTCGATTATTTTGTTTCTTGGTAGTAATATTTATCGAGGGAGTTTTCAGAGAATTAGGGAAGGTTAGAAAAGTGACCTATGTCACTTTCCTCTTTACCATCCACAATTTGGAAGTAACCACTTAACAAATACTTGGATAGCAAGGAAGCCCAAATTACTCATTGTTGTTTCCCATATTATTTCTACGATAAAAGAAATATTTATTCACATAATTCAGTTAACTATTTCTTTCCCCCATAAACAACATCTCTACTTCAGTATTGATAAGTATATATGAAATAATAAAATTTGCAAAAGAAATTGTACCAGGGGTATCACATCTTCTCCCCTTGAATTAAAAATCATCCTCAATGTTTCTTCTACTTCTACCCCTCTTACGAAGTGAAGGAAATTATTCCGACATTTATTTTCTATATCCATGGAGGAATTTTGAGGGTTGAAGTGGTTCCATTGCACTTAATTTGATAAAAGAATCGATTTTGGAGTAAAGTTCACTCATATCTAACATTCACATTCAGTTGCAACATGTCTTCATTTATGCTATATTGATGCTGTAAATTTTCATTCCTACACCCAACAAGGGTCAACACATTAATTGAAACACATCAAATATTGTAGCTAATAGCAGTAGGTTCTTGTGTACACTTACCCAATGAATATTCTCAAGTGATAGGGAACTTATTCAATGAATTCACACCAGA
>APFE031543226.1:0-65646 GCA_000404065.3 Pinus taeda
ACATTACACCAATCACCTGCTGCCATCTTTCCTACTAGAGGAGACAGAAAGGGTCTCGTCAAGCCTTAGTTTTGCGACGAAAACCTTTGTTAATCCTGCTTTGCATCCCTTAGTGCTTTTAAAAAGAACAACAACAATATTGACAGCTCAATGTATTGTAGCTTCTCAAAATTCAATTGTTAAGAATTTGCAAGGTTCTGATGGCCTCTATCTTCTGATATTCCAATGGCCCAATGCTCCAAGGTTCCATTGTGCCTACATTCCAAAACCCCCGAGACTCTGACCTGTGACCCGATATGTTGCAATGTGCCCTGATATTTCAACCTTCTGAGGACATCAAGACCCAAAATTTGGTAATCAATAACTTTTGATCGAGGAGGCGATTTATGGACTTCCACATATCATTGGAGAATTCTTTCAGAGCACTAACCCCTCTATCATAATTCTAGGAGTATTTGCGTTTATATCTTAAGGTAGAAACTGCTCCAACGTCTAAGCCTCCCAACCGCCATAGTCATCTTTTTTATGGCTTCTCTAGTATGCCTGCTACTATGATTATTCTCTATAAGAGACTGCGACAACCATAGGAATCCTCCTGAGATTGACATATCAAGCATATGAAACAAGTCCAACATAGTTGACATCAATTCTAATACACTTGCAACCACTAGCCATCCATACGATACCAACTATCCAACTTGCTACTCATTATATGTAAAGAAACATGTGCATGGCCCATTGGTAATGCAATTGGCTCGCTCACTAGAGGTTACAGGGTCAATTTTGGAGGGGTCAAATGGTCTCCATAACAAAATTTTACACAAAACTTGAGGGCCACATGATGCCCTCCCATTAGGCATTATGACGCCTATTAAATGACCACACCAAAACCAAACAACTAATAAAAATCAGCCACCTAGTCCTATATGACCTGCCATGTGTCAGCACTAGATTGTTCTGTACTACACATTGTACCTACATAGTCACTTGGTGATTTCAGTTCCACGTCACTATACAATATGCACAATCAACAAGCTAGTCAACCTTGCAAGTTGTTTTTTTAGTTTGCCAAAAACTTCAGAATGTGATAACTTTCACATAATGTTTTAAATAGAGGTGATTCAATCATTGATGGAATAAGGATTATGAGATCTACGATTTACCACTGGTTTCGAGCAATTTTGAGCAATTTGACTTTTAAGTGTATTTTTGATCCCCTGGTTTAGTCCTCCCAACTTGAAGCTTTTGGACCACCAAAAGTCTATTTTTACTCAGCAAGTAAGTGAGGGTACACCTCCCTCACTTTCTCTATGTCAATCTACCTTTCTTTACTTGGATTGGTATCTTTGAGCCCCACTTGAAGATACTCCACATTGCCTCTACGTGAAGTCTTGATTGTCCTATCAAGAATTGTGTCTTCCTGCAACTCATCTAAATATTCAAGAGAAAAATATTCAATAGATGGAATCTGAATATTCTCTTCATGATCATCAATCATTGGAGGCTCATACAATCTCAAGTTTTCCACATTAACAACAAAATTAATTTGCATGTAAGGTGGCAAAGCTAATCCAAAAGAATTGTTACCAATCTCTAAAATTTTAAAAGGACTATATCTGATTGTTCTGATATTTTTACCTTCACCTTGAAGTCTTTTCTTGTTGATATACAACCAAACTTGTTCTCCCACATGGAAATCATGATCAACTCATTACTTGTCATGACTTTCTTTGTACTTGGCTTTGATTTTCTCAAGCTGCTCTTGTACTCTTTGATGCACTAGTTGAATTTCTTCAATGAAATGTCTGGTTTTGTCCACATAACTATGCCCATCTACTGCAATATATTTACCAAAGATGAAATCTAAAGGAGACTTTGGCAAATAACCCAAACAAGCTTCAAATGGAGATACTCGCATATATGAGCGCTTGGCATAATTGTAGGCATGCTAGATGTAATGCAAATGTTCATCCCAAAGTTTAGGATGCTTACCACAATATCCACGAAGGAGATGCACTATTGTTCTGTTTTCCGCTTCTATCTAGCCATAGGTTTTTGGATGAAATGCCATGCTCTTCTTCAACTTTGTGTCCATGAGTTCCCATAAACTTGAACAAAACTTCCCAAAAAATTGAGAATATCTATAAAAAATAATAGAAGTGGGAAACCCAAAGTGAACCGATACATTTTGGAAGAACAACTTTGCAGTATGTTCAGTTGTAACATGTTTCTTACATGGCATCAACACACACATTTTACTAAAATAAACCACAACAACATATAGATAATCAAGACCTTTCTTAGATATTGATAACCCCCCTACAAAATCCATAGACATACTTTCCCAAGGACGATAAGGTATAGGAAGTGGAGTGTACAAACCCAATTTCCTATTGCTAGGTTTCTAATAACATACATGGAATATCCCTTTACATATCTTGAAACAATTATATTCATGCGAGGGCAATAAAAATGCCTCTAAATTTGTGTAACTATTTTTCCTACACCTAAATGACCAACAATAAGAGAAGTGTGGGCTTCCCTTATGACATTGACTCTTTCACCCTGTGGAACACATAACTTGCCAAGCTAACACAACAACTTGTTATAAAAATGATAATCCAACTCTTCAACATGATTGCCTTGAATCAAAGTTGCATAAACATCTTTAAAGTCTTCATCTTGAGCATACTGTTCAATATAACTTTCATGTATATTTGAGTTATGCTTAAGAATAATAGATGCATTAACATATCAACAAATTTGTTTTATATACCTTTCTTATACCTGATTACCAAATGACATTATTGTAGGAATCCCATCCACCTGAAATTTCTAGCTTGTTGTAAGGATGGAAGTTTATCTTGAAGTTTAGAAACCTTGGCGAATCTTGCTAGTCCCCAATATGTAGATTGTAAAACTTTTGATGATATTTTTGTAAAAATATTTAGGTTTCTAATTATTTTATATTAGTATATATAAAATTTTAGCGATTTTTAGGATTAAATAAATTTATACTATAAAATTTGGGTGAATCAATTTTCAAAAATATGCAAATTGGCAAATGTTTTTTTGGAAAAGACATGGAAAATTACCCCATCTGCGAATATTAGCCCCTCAAATTTTCCCTGGTTGTAACTTGGTTTATGTTTGTAAATATTACAAAGGTTTATGGTTATTATGAATAATCATTTCTTTACTTGTTTCTCTTCCTAGAGACAACCTCTAGGTTGAGAGAGGTGAGTGCCTTGGACATATTAGAGTGTTTGAAGAATATATCATTAACATCTAACATTTAAAACATATGATGAATTAAGATTGGATCATATATCTCTTCCAAAGGAAGATTCAATCATAAGCACACATTGAATGCTCTCTTAAAGGACTTAACATTCAGATATGGTGGCCTACTTGTAGAAATATGTAGTTATTTTAGTTGTTGTAGTATAAGTGAAAGAGGAACGTAAAGAAAATAAACTTAATGTAGAGGGTTGATACCAGAATCTTGGGCACCAAACTTTAGTAGAAAACATGGAATAAACTGTGTAAATGAAAATTTAGAAGACACAAAGTGCATATTAAGAACATCTTACCTCACACATTATAGGCATCGTTTATCATATAATGACATAGATGAATCTATGTCGTAGAGGTTAAGTTCAATAGATATAATTACGCACCTTCTGAGAGGAAATAAACACACATGGAAATAAACAAAGGGAATATCACATAATACACATTTCATGCATTTGGAATCATGATAACTTCTTTATTAATCCGCAAAATGAGCATACATCTGTAGTTCTTTAAACACTTGCAAAATTCACAGTTTAAAGCTAGCTTTGGAACAGAAATTCAGAACATCTTCAATGAATCTCTTCAAAAATTTTATAGGCTCTCATAAATGAGTACCCCTTACAAAATATTCCTTCATGTTCTTCTCTAACTACCTGCCAGCAAACTGTTCGAGTGTGCTACTAGCACAACTATCGCAATAATCATATAACAATTTTGATTCCATTCTTGAACAAAATATTTACAAAACATGAAAGTAACATGAAGTGTCATGATTGACACAAACAGAATATATTCATTATTGGTGAGTTGGTTCTCGTGGGAGGGACCCAAGATCAATGAGTCAGATTTGAGTTGGATTAACTAGTTGAACTCACTTTTGCCATAGATTTGGGTTCGATAGAGGAGAGTGAAAGTAGTAATGATATGATACCTTTAGGCTGCTCAACTTGGTGTAATTTGGCTTGTCAACACACAAAGTTTTCACCATCCAAAGCATGTGGAATTCCCTCCTCAGAATATTAACTATAGTTTTCCCTTTGAGGATGGGAGTCTTCTCATGGGAGGAGTTAGTTTTTCTCTTTTCCTCTACCAATGATTGTTGATACTACTCCCATGGGACTAAGTTCTCTAAGGCACCACAATAACTGGGCAACCTGGATCTTGTCCTTCTATCAAAATTCAAATCAAAGGTAGCCACAAAGTTTAATAAATCACCTAAGCACTCGTCAACCTTGGGTCTAGCTGCTTCTTTCTAAACCATCTTGGAAATTTTCATGATTTCCCTTGTCCTTTCAACAATATTCAATTTTCTCAACTCACTTGTAGGCTTTTTGTTGAGACACCTAATAATAGTTTCAACTATATTGACATTTTTGACATCCTCCTCTTTGGAAGACTTGATAAAATATTTAGTATATTTGATGGTGATCTTTTTCTCTGCTACTAAGGTGATGTGCTCCCAAATGTTATTCATTTCAGATATTGTCTCATCCTAGATTAATTTCTTGGCCTCAATCGAGGTCATATTCCCCTTTAATTTGTTCTTCAACTATGTGATCTTGCCATTGGGAACCTTCAAATTGTTGTTGACTTGTTCTGCGTTGCTTTTGGTTGTCTCCAACTGTTTCTCCTTTTGTGTGAGAGCACATTGAGTACTCTCTAGATCACTTTGCACCTTATTAAGCTCATTCTTAGAAACATGTAACTCTGTGAGGGCCTTAGTCAATTTCTCAGTGGGATTCTGTGGATCCTCTAATACGATTACAACACAAATATGTGAATCAATTCGCTGTTGGAGTTCTGCCACATGTTACTTGAGGACTACTACCTCTTTATTCCTACTTATTAGCTTCTTAGCTAGGAATTATTTTTCACTCTCCATCCGGGCCAACATTTTCATCTTTTTTCGTAGGTCCTAGATCTCAAATTGTGAGCATTGAATGAAGGACTCCACCACTTTTTTATCCTCTGGGATTACACCTAGTTTTATAGTCAATTCTTTGTAATATTCATTTAGCAAATGAAGTGATCTAGAGTTGGCCTTTACTTGCTTTACCCTGATGGAAGCTTTTCTTAACAACTTATCAACCTTGTTGACAATCAAGGCACTTTTTCTCAGCTCATTGTATAACATTTCTCCAACTTTCCTATGCCAATTTATTTTGTCCTCCAAGGTGATGCTTGCCATGTCTAAATACATGCCTATAGTCCTGAATTATGACCTTGATGGGAAGGAATATGTTGTAGGGTGATACAAAGAGAGCTTCATTTTATTCCTTTCCAAGACCATGGCAGCAAGGAGTCTAGTGTGATAAGGGACTAAGTGTTATGGTAGTTGATGTAACATGTCTTCTGTGAATTTTTTATTCCTCTACTCAATCACTTTTTCTTCTTCCCTTTTGAGGCCTGCTTTAGATGAAATTACCAAAGTGCCCAAGATTTCCACCTTTGTGGAAGTGGACATTATAGTTTGTTGGGAGTCTTCTAAGGATACCTCAAATCTTGGTTGGTTCAGTTTCCTTTTAGTTACCGAGGTCTCAAACTGTTCTTCAAACTCTTCCTCAGTCAAGTTGACCCTCTTACTAGATGAAGCCTCCTCCATCTTTGTGTCTCTGACTTCATCCAAGCTTCTCTTTTGAGTCTTTTCATTTGGAGCTAGTTTTTCAATTTCAATTTTTGTATTAATGGGCTAGGAGTCAAAATTAGCCTTCCATTCAAGCTCAAATTTATATTCATGCACATAATCCAAAGCATTAATAGACTTTCTCCCTTTGGATATAATCTCATGGGGCTCATAGTGCCATACCTCTCCCATTTCAAAATTAAATTCATTCAACATGTCTTCTACCTGCTAAAAGGTTTGTCTAGCATTGACAACAAAAGGACCCACTTCCCTACCCAGTTTAAACATGTAGTCATTTTTGGTAGGGACAAAGTGGATTTGCTCAACATTCAATATTTGTCTGATGAATTATAGAGAAAAAATTCTCATGGCCATGAAGGTAGGTAAGCAGTATGGGGGAAGATCTGACCCATAAACCCTAATCTCAGTGTGTTCCTCAAATAGGTACCAATCTCCTACACTTTTATCTTTGTTGAGATGTAGGATTTCTTTTTTACTAGGCAAGATACTAGGGGCTGGAAGATTGTTAATAATTGTATAGGCAGTGGCCATGTAAGTGGAGATGAACTGAGAAAAACCCTCATTATTTTCCTTTTTATTTAGGGAACTGTCCCAATCAACTTTGTTTGCCTGTGAGAATCTAGATACTTAGGCCCAAGCATTCAAATTTATCTACATGAGTGTACACAAAAAGATAAACCAATAAAGAATAATATATGAAGTAAGAAGTAGTAGGAAAATGGTGAAACTGGAATTTTATAGATTCGGCTAGAAATGAGGGTATGTCAAGGATGAGGTCTGGTTGAATCATTATGTGCAAGAGCCTTATGTCAGCCTTGGTAACATTAGTCGTTTCTTATTCTCCAAAAAGTAGGGAAATAATAGTCAGAATGGGTTGTACTGCCTCTCAAAACATAGAAACAGGGAAATTGTCAACAATGGGGAGGGATTGATTTCTAGGTGCTAGAATTAGTTGGAGGAAAGATTGTTGTCCACCAACTAAGAGCCCATTGTAAGTATAAAAGGGAGTAGCTTCTATAAACCTCTCATGGGTTGAATATGTTGGGGACACGAGGGCATTTTGGATCAATTTTGGAATGACTTCTAGAATTTTCTCTTCGGTTGAGGATACAAATTAAATCATTCCTTTGATGTAACTAATTGCAAGAAGAGAGACAAACTCAGGGAACTGGTACACTGTGGGGGTGACCTGGTGATATAGTCTCGACTCTATCACTCAGAGTGGGTCCTAATTTTGTAAGTATCAACTGTGCAAGTTAAAATGTGGGTCTGGCAGGTTGTAAGAGCACAATGGATCTCATATTCCGGCTTCTATGTCCATGAAATGCTCAATATAACTAAAGGGTTTCGTTTCTTAAGACCTGGGGGTCTTGGGCATTAATTTTTCATTTTTAACAAGAGGAAATGATTAAATTGTGTGGAAATTATGGGTTACCTCTCAGGCTAGAAGTGAGTGGATGTGGTGGCATTGGAGGTGCTCCGTACTTAGTTGGTATGTCGAACAGGGTTAAGCACAAGAGAGGAATAGGGGGATCCATTGGCGAGAAATAAATTTGAAACACAACGAATAGCATGGGAAGGTTTTATAGTCCGGGAGAGAGATAGAATGACACGTGGATGGGGTGATGGTGTGGGGATATTTGGTAAAGACATGTGGCATTATCAGATGGGACATGACGTGGATGGGAGAACGCCCTTGGCCCCACAAAGATCATGCTCGCTCTCTATTGTCGCTGTTGTGTTCGCGTGTTGGTGGTAGGTGTGGTCGCCCTACTTAGACAGGGTGAATTGACAAGGTCGAGAGTGAAGCTTGACCCCCATGGAATCAATCCCAGTCATTGATCAACTATTTATGCTTGCTGAATTTGAATTTTCGGGGGCTAACGTTGGCTTATCCTCTGTGCTAGTTGACCCACCAAAGTGTCTTGCGAGACCTAACGACATTAGAGATAGTGGTGATCCGCCCACTATTTTCTCGTCGACTAAATTTTTCATTCAATGCGAAGGTGGACCCCCTTCCCTCTATCTCTACCTTTTTCGCATTTTCTTGATGTTCTTCTTTGTTTTTCCTTATGGGATACCCTATATGGATGACTGGCAGGTAGGGTTTGCCTAACCTCGGTTTATTCGTTGTCACTCTGTCAACTACCACAGTGTCCTAACGCTTTACTTTAGGTGATAAATTTATTCTGCTGGGGTATACTTGTGGGCTACAACAACTAGGTGGGATCCACCCTCTTTGTTCAATCCCTGTGCTACAACTCTTGCACAATTATTGAAATCTCTGGGGTATTATGGTTGTGTGAACCCCACCCACTTGGTTACTTCCAGACACTTTGTTTCTAAACCATCTATGGGTCCTCTGGGATGCATCCACTGGGGAACCATCATTGGGATGATGTCATCCTAGTCCTCCAATCCTAACACTTAACATTATTCACCTTTATTCATGCTTAACTCTCTGCTGGCATAACTCTATTGGGTGGACCCTGTCTGTTCAGAACATCCCGATGCTTTATTTATTTCTCTCTTAACACTCCGTCAGGCTAAACCCACTGGATGGGTTCCACCGGTGGCCAATAAATTTTATTTTCATTATTGACGTGTTAGCCACATCTATCCAGAGCTTTGCGTAGAGGCTCCACCAACCTTGCTACTGGATTTGGTACTTAAGCCAACTTTGCCTACGCGTGAAAGGTGTATCTAAGTGCTTTCTAGGTTCTGCATTCCTTTTCAATCCCCTTTTTCCATTCTTCTATCTATCCTTCTCTGCACACAAGAATACATCTCCTGCTATATGAAGAAAATTCAAAAAGGGGGATGAGGGGGCACAACAAGAAATGTATAGCTTGTTAAATAAGGAATCCATAACCAAATTAATTAATTAAACAAACCAATTAATTAATTAATTAAACAAATCAATTAATTAATTAAACAATTAATTAATCAACTAAGCAAATTAATTAAACAAATTAATAAAATAAATAAAACAAATTAATTAATTAATTAAACCAACTAATTAATTAATTAATTATTAGAGAATTAATTAAACACATTAATTAAATAATTAAACATATTAAATAATCAATTAAACAAATTAAATAATTAATTAGACAATTAATAAATTAATTAAACAACTTAATTAATTAATTAAAGAAATTCCCCGGATGCGGGTGGCAGATAGAAATTTAAGACGTACAAGCAGGTGGGCAAACATGCGTCCCATCCATATAGCCATCTGTGCCACCACTTGTGTGATTGTAGAGAAAATAATGGCAACATTAACCACCTCGAAACTTGAAGACATTCCTGGCAACTCCAAAAATATGAATCAGGAGACTCCACCCAGTTCCATACTTCCCCTCAATTGTTCCTGTCCTCCCTCCATCTCGGAACCAAGCCTCCGCACTAGCACTAGAAGGAGATGCAGATTATTATGTTGTGTAGACCTGGGCACTGGTATTCACCACTCCCATTCCCTTCTCTGCCTTAAATAGACTGAGTTCCCTTCTCCTTCCTCAGCAACGCCTGTGAATTCAACAAAGCCCCGACTTTCTCCTCCAGAGGAGCCTCTCTCCATCTGCCCCATGAGATATCGCCAGAGATTGAATAGCAGACGTGGATGCAATCGTGGTGGCACTCTGTGTGGTGGTTATCGCTCCCCTCTGCCTCTTCTTCCTCATCAGTTTTCCTGTCCCCCACCCTCTCTAATCCAAACACCCATGGCAGATATCTAAACAAGAGAAGCGGGCGAGGAAGAACTAGCTCAAGCGGGGCTCATCAATCCGGAAGCATCCCCCTGCACGCAGCGACCAATGCCTCCTCCCACCAAGCACAATTTTAATTTCAAAGAACCCTGAACAAGCCAAGAATTATGGTCACCATCACCATGGGCTTCAAGGAATTCTCTGCGTCCAATTCGGAACCTTCACCCAGCAGGGATTTCCCCCAAGTTCCTTCTTTTAATTTCGAATCAAGGGAGCCAATCTCCAAACTTCCGACAGCAGATAAGGACCTCCCCTCAAGTAGCAATCCTTATGGAAAACAAGACCCACCGAAAGGACAAGGGTATTCATCTTCAGGATCACGCAGGTGGGGGACATGCAGAATACACAGACTCTGAAGGCTACAGGTGGTGTCCGATAGTGGAGGAGAAACCTACATGGATACAAAGTAGCTGGCTACCAGAACACGTGGTGAGTAGTAACCTGGTTCTGTTTAGCTTTGACACCTGTCTTTTGTTCATTCGCATTCTGTCCAGTCCTTTTTCAATCTTTTTCCTTCATGGTTGCAATAGCTTGGTATATTGTCCCTACTGATCGGCAAAACATGGTCAAATCTGAATCCAGTTTTGATTTACTCAGTCTTAATTCCAATTTTTTGTAGATCAGAAGGATTGTCCCTGTGTGGGCAGCTGAAACTTTTCAATTTTGGGCCAGGACTGGTTTCCCCTTCTGGGGCAGTCTCAATTTCAAGTTTGGAAGAATAGAATGGTCATTCCATTGACCCAGTACCACTGAGGCCGGAGCCTCCTTGTACATTTCTCCTACATTAATAGATTAATTTTACCAAAAAAAAACCAAATAAATTAAAAAAAAAACTAAATATTGGCATACTAACTAGATAAAGGCTGACCTAATTACTTAGATTACTTCTTTCATAACCTATATATATACCCTAAAAGATAGCTCAAGGATACATCATTAATATCTCTTGAATATCTATTCACGCATCCCTTGATGATGGACTCACTTGGTAGTCCGAAACGTTGGGTTCTTAAAACTCTATAACAGGTCATTCCTCCTCTATCTAAAATGTATAGCTTGTTGTATCTTGGTTTGCAATTGTAAATATTGCAAAGATTGATGGTCAACATGAATAATAATTTCTTTACCCATCAAATAATGCTTCCATTTCTTCATGCTTTGTACCAAAGCATACTACTATTTTATCATAAGTTGGATAGTTAATTGGTAAAGGTTTCAGAATGATAGCAAATAGGCTTACCATGCTGCATCAAAAATGCTCCCATGGCATAACGACTTGCATCAGTTTGAATCTCAAAGGGTTGCTTAAGCTCTGAAAGTGCTATAACTGGTGTTTTACTTATTTTCTTTTTCAATGTATCAAAGGCTTTCTGTTGCTTGCCTCCCCACTAAGATATATGTTTCACACTTGTCAAAGCATCTAATGGTGTTGTAATGAGTGAGAAGTTAGTGGAAAATTTTCTCCAATATTGGGTTTCTCCCGAAAAGCTCTTAACTTTTATTACATTGTTGGGTTTAGGCCAATTCATAATAACTTCAACTTTTGAGGGATCAATCTTCAATTCACCCCTCCTACAATATGACCCAAATAAATCAAATATATTTTCCCAAATTCACAATTAGACATCTTCAAATACAATTTATCTTTATTCAAGACATCTAAAACTTGTTTCACATGCTTGGCATGCTCTTCACGAGTGTTACTAAAAATCAAAATATCATCTAAGTAGACTAAGACAAAATCACCAAGGAATGGTCTCAACACATCATTCATAACTCTCATGAATGTTTCATGTTCATTACAAACCCCAAATGACATAACTAACCATTCAAACAAACCTTGTTTTGTCTTGAAAGCAATTTTTCAAATATCATCTTCAGCAAACCTTATCTAATGATAACAACTTTTGAAATCTGAATTAGAGAAGTAAAAAAACAATCTTTAACTCATCAAGAAAATCATTAATGCAAGGAAGAGGACATCGATTCTTTACCATGATTTTTTTCAAAGCTCTAAAATCCACACACACGTGCCATGTACCATCCTTCTTTAAAACAAAGACAATAGGAGAGCCACAAGGAAATGTGCTAGGCCTGGTGACCCCTTTGTCAAGCAACTCTTGAATTTTCTTCTTGATTTTTTCATTCTCCAAAAATTACATTTTGTACATGCCAGTGTTTGGAAGCGGTGCATCCTGCTACAAATGAATCTCATGTTGAATTCATATTTTAGGATGCAACCCTTTAGGTTCCTGAAACATCTTGTCATAAGTGTTAAAAACTTTAACCAAATCATGCTTGAGTCTTGAATCACATCCTTTAAAATATTTAGATTCAACAATTTCTTTAAATTTAATCATCAACAACATAAAATTCTTACTAGCGTTTACAAGCCTTTTCATTTGGCCAAAACTTACAAGAGATAAGTTCATTTTCTTGTGATGAGCTCTAACAATATACTCAAATCCATCTTTAAAAATATGACATTTGTTCTCATGACGATATAATAAGGCTTTTCGCTCATACACATATGAAACCTCCAAAACAATTCCACATATGTCAAGTGGTACAACATCATGTTCTACCTCATCAATAAAGTTTGCAGTGATGACGAATTTTAGTTTACATTTTCTTGTCACTTGCAATTTGGAATTTTCAAATACCCAACCCAAACAGTAAGGTTTACGATGAGGTTTAGTTTCTAAGTTTAGTTTCATGACAATTGCTTCAAAAATTAGATTGGCTTGGGATCCACTATCAAACAAGGTATCAACTTTTGTATGTTTTGTAATGACCCTGATATGGAAAATCTCAATTATTTATTTATCATTTTGAGACTCAATAGGACTACTAGAAGAACTAGTACTTGCATTAGAAGCTTTACCTTTCATTCCCATGGTTATGATTTTGGTTTCATCACCTAAATCAGATCCTAGATCTTGTTGACTTGTTGCAACAGTCTTTTGTTTCCCCTCGCTGTTGAACTTCTTTGGTCTCATTTTTGGATGTAGTTTCCAACAATGGTCTTCACCACGGCCTTATTTTGAGCGATGTTTATAGGTAAGTTTCTCTCCCTCTTTCTTAACTATAACATTCTTTTCACATTTTCCCTTAAACTTCACCTTTCCTTTGTCTCCAGATTTGGATGGCTTCTTTCTAGTCTATTAAGGAACATTCTTCCCTCTTGCTTCTAAATAGGTTGCCTCAACACACATTTCATCTACATTAGTGGGATTAAACATAAGTATAGTATTTCTCAAATAACTATGTAATCCATCTATGTATTTAAGGAGAGTGTCTTGTGAAGACAAATCAACACCCAAGATTAAATCTCTTCTTCTAAATTCTTGTGTGTAAATTTGAACACTTTGACCTTTAGCTTGTCTAAAATTTGGCCAATCCATATTTGATTTTTGCATATAAGCTAATGGATAAAATTTCCTTCTTAATGTAGCTACAAAATCATTCCAAGAAGAGATAATTTTACCTCTTTTCTTCAAACCATATGAGGGTTGCACATTCCAAAGAAAGAGAAGAAAGCTGGATATTTGTAACATCATCCTTAATCCTTTGAATCCTACAACAGACTTCAATTTAACGAACCTAATTATGCAATTTTTCAAAATTTACTTCCTCATTGTACATATGCAATTCAAACTTGACATCAAGCTTAATTAAAGGAGACTTAGCATGTCCTTTTGGAGATCTAGGAGGAGTATGTCTAGGTGTTGAAGGAGGTGTGAATGAAGGTGAAGATGGATGTGAAGGAGGAGGTGGTGGAGGGAATAGAGGATTGCTCCCATCAACATCATTACCTTTTGGTTGATTTGAACTCTCTCCTTGCAACCCTTTTGTACTTTCATTGTACAACACTCTTACCATCTATGACATATCATAGAAAGCTTTATTGAAATTGCTCTCATCCTGGGACATCAACTCCTGTCCTTCTTCATGTGCCATGACTGGTGGAGTTCTTGGATTTTGTGACCTACTTAAATCAATTGGAGGTTTGGTTACTCAAGCACTCCTTCTCCTATTCTCAACTTAGACCTTGTTAACATTCAAAAACACTTGAAAAAAATAGTGAAACCTTCAAAAAACCCATGCTTTGATACCAAACTAATATGAAGATAAAAACTTGAAGGTTTCTTGAAAAAGTTTGCAAGCTAGTTTATGTCTTGTGGGCAATGGTTCAATTTGCAAAAACACATAAACTTATTGGTTTTAGTTAAATTTGTTAGATATAACTAGAGAAAAATAGCCAACATGCAACATCACACAAACAACAATTTAATGATAAAGTTCACCCTTTCTTGGTATGTCTTCGGGTCCAACTTTCAATGTTGGCCCTTTATATTATATGATCAAAATGTAAATCAGATCAACATACATTGTTCAAATCACAAAAATAATGTTGTCATTATGTCCAGAACACCCAAAAACCCTTATGTAGCCTCCTCTTAGGCTCAAAAAGGCTGAAAATGACCAGGTTATGCCTCTTTATCCATTTCTCTACTATATGTCTTTCAAAATGACAAAATTGGCTAACTAGACAACAAAAATTGTCTTTAGCAGGTTCGCCAAGTGGCAAATTCACTCCATATCAGCATTGATTTTGTTTCAAATGGTGCAAACTGTAGCACAATTGGTTGGGCGTCATGGCCCCAACTTTCACTGCTCGTTTTGGTCATATGGAGGTTAATGTGGCCAACAGCGCAGGTCTGAGGCCATGTGCCTGATGACACTCTGCCCCTAGCCGTTTTTGTTGCCAAGTGGCCACGGGCTAAGGCAACATGTCAACCCTGGCTACAAGCCCTCCATCTATGGTCACGATTGAGTGTAAGGGATTGGGGGTCGGGCTAACTGCCCACATGCCGTACGCCCCAGGGCTGGGGCAATGTGCGTCTTCCCCTTTGCCAAACATAAAACCATGTTAAATTAAATATAATTTTTGCTTGTTGTATGTCACGAAACATGTGCATGGACCATTGGTAATGTGGTTGGCTTGCTCGAAAGAGGTTGCAAGGTCGATTCTTGAGGGGTTGAATGGTGTCTATAATAAATATTTACACAGAACCAGAGGATCATGTGGCACCCTCCCATTCGGCCATGTGGTGCCTCCTAATTGGCCACATCAAAACCAAACAACTAATAAAAAGTCGCCACCTAATCCTTTACGGCCTATTACATGTCAGTGCGTGATTGGTAACACACTACACAGCATACCTACACAGTCACTTTCTGACATTAGTGACACATGACTATACGAACTACCCAATCATCATCCCTATCAACCCTACAAGTTGACTTTTTAGTTGTTGGTTAAAAGCTTAATAACACGATAACTTTCACATGTGGTGTTGGATTGAAGCGATTCAAGCATCGTTGGAATCAAAATGATGAGATCTACAACTTGGCATTAGTTTTGAGCAATTTTTAGCACTTTGATTTTTGAGCATATTTTTGATCCCCCAGATCAATGTCCTTATAGAGGATAATTCTTTATGTTACCAAAATATCTCTCGAATCACTACATTTCTTCTCCTTGGCCCATTTTTTAATGAAATATTTATCCTTCTTGAGGTTCATTTGTAACTGAATGGCAAGGGAGCTTTGTGCAGAAGGGTCGAATGGAACCCATATTTCTTTGATCCCTTGGGTAAGAGATGGATCTTCGAACAACCATGGGTTGAGCTTCAAGGGCATCAGAGGCTTGTATCTGTCAAGGGAGATTTCTAAAAATATGGGGCAATGATTTAAGCCCCCGCCCGATTCTCTCCATTGATGAAATTGTAGTGGAGCATCGAGGAGCAATTTAAAAATGATAAAATGATATAAGCATTTTTTGATTTAAGTATACCTCGATCTGTCATTCCTTTAAGTGGGAAGAATTTTGTCCAGTTGAATGTCTACCATTCTTGCAAACTCCAAGAGATCAATGAGAAAATATGTTAAAGGATCCCTGAGTGCTTTAGAACCGTAGACTTTATTGCCCCCCAAGGAAAATTTAAACCTCCTCCTCATATTGTACTTCCTTCAAGAAAATATTCTATTTCAAGACATAGGCCTAAAAGTCTTTGCAGCAATTATAGGGCTCATAAATATTATGTAGAAAAGAGTAGTAATGAGGTCACATGATTGGATGTTGCTAATATGACTAGGGGAAATAGACTAACATTTGAGCACTTTGAATTATGCATTAATCCATCTTGTGACAAAGCCTCAAGAACTTCCTAAGGCATCATTCTCATGGAAGGTCCACCTTGAAAAGAAACTCGAGAGGGAGGATTGTGCACAATCCATGTCTGTCATTGTTTCTTAAACGGGGACGATGGAGGGCTTACGGAACTCCACCATCCTATTTATGGCCAATTTTGAGGTAGGATTGACCAAATCCTTGCAATTAAGGGATATTATCCTCATTTGAGACCTCGCTCAGTGTCAGATGATCTAAGTCCCCCAATTATATATTTTTATTTACCTATGCATATGTCCTTAGATGCTTGTGAAAGAAATGATTTACAGCCCGAAGTAGAAGGTTTATTAGAGGAGGACTTGAAAGAATCTAAATTTCCACCTCCAAAGAACTCATGAAGCGAGTCCAACACATTTGAGGATAAGTGTGTATGTTTATAGGCATGGGAGCAAAGATTGTAGGGATGGATTTTGGTGAAAGGATCTCATGTCACATGTTGAGAGATTTGGTCCCTCTCAATGTTTGGTAGATCTAGAGTAAGATGGATCTATAATGGTTTTAAAACTTTAATCAAGGCATTACTCCTTAAATTCTAATTAAAAAACAAAAAAATGACTAGTGAATGCTAATTGTTATGCACAAAGAACAGAACTTGAGGGTAGCACTCCCCTTTGCTACACATGTCGAGGCAACACAAAAAAGATAATTACCATTATGTTAAATTGATTTGGTTACTTTAACCTCATTGGTTCTTCTCAATATTCTAGAAGCTCTCAACATCAACATAATTATCATTGTGAAAACAACCATACTATACTTTAGCCTAGTTCACACCCACATGTGCCACTTGGATGGGCTATTTAATTTATTTGGCACACACTTTGAGGAGTTTGTTGGGCCCACTATCCTTTGAGGGTTTGTTATGCGTGTGTGCCCCCTTCATAACCACTTCCACCTCATTAAATCGTTTTTTACATTTTCTAGATATATTATTTTAGGTGGTGCACTCTACTAGATTATCAAATTTCAATTTTGAATTCCTTTTGTCCACACCCTAACCTTGATGAAGATATTGTGGACTTGGTCACTTGTTTTTTTGAAAGGGAGTAGTCTCCGACAATCTAATTTCTAGGGAGATTGCTATTTTTTTGCTATTTAAAACACAATTTTGAATAGATACATGGATTCGATACCTTAAAAAACCCCCGGACCTTTGCAAATTAAACAACTTAAACTTATGACCTTTAAAAATCTATATTTGATTTTGAACAAAAATGTCTATAAAAATGAGTCATTTCATCTATTACTTAGATTAGACTATACATTTTGAAAGTGATTATATGTCTTGATTAACTGCTTTCTATTCCATCTTGTTGAATTTGAAAAAAATCATCACATGGATATTATTATGGACTCGGTCACTTGCTATTTTGAGATTAATTTTGAAAAAGATCGTCACATAGATATTATTATGGACTTGACTTGGTCCTTGCTATTTTAAGAGTAGTTACATATCATGATTAACTACTTTCTATTTTAAAACATTTTATTTGAACAAAGAATTTGACTTCTATAGAAAGGTACACTTATTAAGGAGAATTCTTTATGTTTTGATTTATAGTGATTAGTTATTTGACACAAATTTCAAGATACATTTTTTTAACAATGTTTTATGGCTTAGTCTAATTTAAAGACTAAATGATGTTTTTTTAAACATTCTAAGTAATTTTAAATAAAATTGTGTAATTTTTTAAAATTATTTAATTTATAAAATTCGTATAACCCAAAAAATTAGCATGATATTAAATCTATTTATAATTCATAAACATATTTTAAACAACAAAAAATAACAATTCTACTGTAACCAAATTCCAAAAATTACTATGTCCTACTTATTCCCATGATTTTTAAACTAATGTTATTATTTTGTATATTTCATCCTATCATTCCCATGTCCTGTTTGTAAATATCAATTTATTTATATTAATATATTAAAAAAGATTAGCACATCATCATCTTCATCATGATCATCATTATCATGGGCATCATCCATGATATAATCGTGTACAACAACATTATTATAATAATATATCTAAAAAGATATTCAATGTTTCATCGATAGTAATAAGATATTTTATGGTGTCATGGTGTGGTCTTCGTCCCCAACCCCATCAATTTAAAAATTATTAGTTTTTTTTCATAAAGCGGTCATCAACTATTAAAAGTGTATTAAATATTTTAAAAAATTTCAAACAACGTCCATAAGACGACGTTCAAACAACTAAATTAATATATGACCGTTTGAGCTACGTTTGTAGAATCTTATGACATGGAAGAAATTATTTAAAATTGGTGATTTTTATTATATTTTATTTTATTAGGATAAATTCTGTTTTTATTTTGATATGCTAAACGGATGGATGAGACATTCGATGAGCAGGCTATCAAAATGGAAGGGTTAAAACTAAATTCCACACTGACCCACTGAATTACCACTTCAGCTGCGGTAGATTTGTGAATTACATATTGATGGCTTTAAATAGAAGAGCATAGCAGTTTTCTTTCCAAACATAGAGTGAGTGCACTACTTACAAAGAGTGTGTGAGATATGGCTTTCCATAATTTGCCTTTGTCTCTAGCTTTGCCTGCAACGTTAACATTAACAGTAGGCCTTCTTTGTATGTTCTGCTCTTTCTTTTTAATATGGTTATTGCAGAAGAGAAGGGGTAATGGCACATTGCCACCAGGACCCCCAGCATGGCCCATCATCGGAAATCTGCACCAAATGAAACTCCCCGCTCATCGCTTTTTTAAAGGCCTGGCTGACAAATATGGTCCCATTTTGTTTCTCCGCTTGGGCTCCGTCCCTGCAGTCGTAGTTTCTTCGTCTGCGATAGCCAAACAGTTTCTCAAGACTCACGATTTGATCTTTGCCGGCCGACCTCCAGCAGCTGCTGGGAGATTAATGTTCTACGATTCTAAAGACGTGGCATTCGCTCCGTACGGAGATCACTGGAGACAAATGAGAAAAATATGCGTATTAGAACTCCTGACTGCCAAAAGAATCGAGACCTTTAGGCACGTGCGAGAGGAAGAGGTGTCTGCCATGATCCAATCAATATGGGAGGAGAGTAAGAGCGGAATAATGAGCGTGAATGTGAGCAAGGCCGTCACTACTGTCAGCTCCAATATAATTTGGCGGATACTGGCGGGGAGGAAATTTAGTGACGATGATCTGGGGGGCGATTTCAAAGGGTTTAAGGAGCTGGTGGTAGAGTTGACAGCTGCGGTGGGAGAATCCAACATTGGAGACTTCATTCCGTATTTGGATTGGCTTGATTTGCAAGGCATCAATCAACGCCTGAAGAAGCTCCGTAAAACATTCGATGGATTTGTCGAGAGAATGATAGACGAGCATGTTAATCTCAATCATTTCAATGGCCAGAAAGACGCAGACGCAGAGCCTCGCGTTCAAGACTTCGTAGATGTGCTGCTCCGCATGGCTGAGACGGACACGAATATCACACGGGAAACCGTCAAGGCCCTTGTGCTTGTATATATCTTGGGATTCTGCCCTCTTAGCTTGTTTGTCATCCTCATTCTTGAAATTCAGTCAATCATCATTTTGCTTTAATTGGATTTGTTTGTTTATGTGTGTAGGACATGTTTGGGGCTGGCCAGGAGACGACATCCACTACGTTTGAATGGGCAATTAGTGAGCTGCTCAGACATCCCCATGTAATGAAGAGATTGCAGGAAGAAATCGAATCGGTCGTTGGCCAACATGGTGAAGTAAAGGAGTCGGATTTGGTAAGCATGAAATACCTCCACTGTGTGGTGAAAGAGACTCTGCGACTATACCCAGCGGCGCCATTAGCGCTTCCTCATGAATCTGTGGAGGCTGTGACAATAGGAGGATACTACATACCTAAGAAAACAATGGTCATGGTAAATGTGTGGGCTATTGGAAGGGATCCCAATGTGTGGGGCGCAGATGCTTCAGAATTCAAGCCAGAAAGATTCATGGAACACGAACATATCAATTTAACAGATCAATCAGACTTCAATATGATACCGTTCGGGGCAGGAAGGAGAGGATGCCCAGGGGCTTCCATTGCTATTCAAACTATTGAACTTGCATTGGCTCAGGTGGTGCACATTTTCGATTGGAGAGTTGAAGGCTGTCCGTCTCAGCTGGATATGCGGGAAGCGTCCGGGAGGACAATGGCAAGAGAAGTTCCGCTGTACGCTTATCCAACGTTGAGGAGGGCCAGCTTTCCACTATAAACGGTACCGTAGGAGACAAACACACCGTTTCTCTTTGTTTGCAATAATTTTCCGCCCATATTTCAGCTTGTACTTGATTTGCCACATGCAATTATGGCTTTGTTTGAATAAATGCCATCTTCTCCACGGCTGATCGGATTTTGTATCTGTCCATTTTACTTCGAAAAATACTTTAGAATATACAATTGGACAATCATTTTACCATTTCTTATGGCGGTATGAAGGTGTAAGGCACATGGTAATTTATTTATATATATAACAATGATAATGCTAATAAGTATGGATGATGCTTTATTAATTCTGGATTATTTAAATTTTAAAATAAAATAAAAAAACTGACTTAATATAAATATTATATTAATATATGTTTTTTCTATATAAAATAATATTTTATATTTTAAAATTAATATGTAATTTTTTTATTTTAAATATTTCCCAAAAAAAATGTAGTTTTTAATTTGGGTATAAGTTATAAGTTTGGAAATAGTTTTAAATAAGCAATCACCTTTATTCCTATGTAAATAATAATACGATATAACTATAAGGTTTTCAACATAAGTTTAAATAAGCAATCGAACTTTATAATATGTAATAATAATACAGTTTTTTTATAAAAATTATAAATAAATTTTTATAATTTATTATTATTTATATTTTAAATAAAAAATGTTATATTTTTAGACTAAAGGTATAAGAGTTTGAATTTAAATTTCAGAATTTTAATAAAAATTTTAAATTTCAAAATTTTAATTTTCGAAAAAAATAACATAGTTTTTAACTTTATCAAAGTTTTATTTTAGTTAGAAAAAATTAAAGGTTATTTTTAAGATTTAAATATTGTTATATAAGTATTAGAAGTAATTATTTAGTTAAAATCATATTATAAAATGTGTGAATATCAATAAAAAAATATGATAATTATTATTTAAATTGTTAGTTTTGGGAGATATTAACATTAATTAATATCAATTATATATTAAAAATGGGCTGATATTTAATTAAATGAGGCATATAATTTTTTAAAAAATGTTCAGAAAATAGCCAATTATTGAAATTTTGCTCTTAAAATTTTCCTTAAGAAAAGTCTAAGAAACATGTATACAAAAACTTGTTTAATTTTTACTAAGAACTACTCATTGTAGGAGAGGACACAGTACAACTTTAGGTTGAAAGAAGAAAAAATTATGACTACAAAATCAATACTAACATCACATATTTATCATATTCTTAATAAACTTATCAACAAACACAGTTTTCATGGATTTCTAGTTTATAAGACTATGGTTAATATTAAAATTATGCCCATGAGTATTTGTTAGATGCAAAATCTATAAGGAGTCAAGTCAAATATGCGTTTAAGGCAATTTCTTTTCTTTCTTCCATTCAATAATTTATGTCTCTTACTTTTTTATATTACTTCTATCATTCTATTATTTTCCTTAGGAGGCCCACTTTCCACCTCAATTCTTTGCTAGGTATTGTTTCTTCTTTTCCCTTCCTAATATGACCTCTATAATTTCTATTTATACCATTTATATATTCTCTGGTGCACTTTAAGTTTAAGTCAAACCATATGCATTCAATAGTCTATTTACTAGCAATTGCACCAAATGTTGCAAAGGAAATGTCATAAGGCAGTAGCATGGAAAGAGTAAGATTGACACTGAAATTGTTACTTGCAACATTAGGAGAAAAAATAAAAAATGCCCTTAATATAGAAAACCAATTCAAGAATTTCAAACATTGTGAAAGCATAAGAAAAATTAAAAACTTAGTTTCTTTGTTGTATAAGTTAAATACAAAAAAAATGTCAAAATACAAAAAAATTAGTAAATTAAAACCCTAATGCTTATAAACCAACAATATTGCAGTCTCCATAATGTTATCCTAAAGTTGCAATCTGAGTGTTTTGCATTTCTTTGTCTTAATGTGGGCATCTTATCTCTTTTATGAGTAAGAATATCATCACAATATAAGTTATCCAGAAAGGATCCCAACAAACATACGACAATCTGCGAATGCGTCTAATTATGTAATCAAAGGAATCTCACTAACTTCATCCGAAAGTCTTGCAAAAGCATGTTGCTTCATCCCACATTTCCAATAAATATCCAATAATTTGAGGGAAAAAAAAGCCAAATCATCCCATGTTACTTTCAGAAAAAACGGACCACCACCTTTCAACAAGGTCTTCAATGCAGTACCAAACAAATATACGTGGATCATGGATATGGTTTAGGTAGATGTCGATGTAATTGGTAGATAGTAAAATCATTATGTTTTTATGTGGAGGTATGTTAATGTACATAAAAGGACAATGGTTTTGCTCTCTGGTGGATAAATGGAAAAATAAAACCTTGTTCTTTGCTGAAGACGATTAAGCTTTTAATCGTGATAAAATTCGGCTATATCACGTGGAGAATACGCCCGTTACAAACCAAGAACATCAAAAAGGAGGAGTTAGCTTGTTCCACAATGAAATTCAGATCTTAAATAAACGACGGGTATTCACAGAGTAAAACGTTGGAGTTTTCATTCACGGTGTCACACAAATATGATGTTGACTTGGCTATTGTTACTTGTTATATTTTCTACACAGTTGTTAAGTTCCTTTGCACATAATTGGTAATTCGGTATGTTAATCTTTTTTCACGGGTGTAAATGATGACCCATAATAAACTCAATGGTGGCTTATGCTTACTACAGATTAGTCACAACATATTCTTATATGCACCATTGTAAGAAAATGAGTTTGGTTGTGTTTATTGTTATGGGTTTTCACATTTCTTGTTGTGTAGGGCTGGTTCAAGTGTAGAAGTTGCCCCAATAATAATGGTTGGCATATGGTATTTTTTATATTTTTTTAATCTATCCATTATTTTAAAAAGATATTTTATATTTTTTTCCATTGAATTATTGTTGTGATGGTCTTCTCAAATTGTTTTTGTGTGGTAATTATTGTGTAAAAGCATTGTCAAATACTTGTTTAGGGTATATTTATTCTCTCAATCACTTGGCTTATGACTTCTTTTCCATGGTCTAGGTATACTTATATGCGTATATGGTAGATTTCATTTTATACTCTAAATGATTAGGGAGAGATAGATTCAAGGATGATCCATAAAAAAAACTCAACCTCAATGGTCATATGGAGCTACTAACATCCTCCTTTGTTGATAACTTATTCAATTGCTGAGTATTTCAACTTTAGGATTCTTATCTGCAAAAATTTAGTTGGAGTTCTTGTTAATTATTTTTTCAAGTCAACATCTTGGCCGAATTGTGCTTCTATCGCTTCGAGCACTAATATTAGGCAGTGGTCCTTGGAGTTCTTCTCCGATTAAATGTTTCCTCCAAGAATCATTAGTGTGAGCAAAAGATTCTCAACTATAAATTACATTCCTATGGTTACAATGAAACTCTTCATTCTTGGAACTTGTAGGGACAAGATATTTGTAGTAATTATTCACATTAACATAAAACCTGAAAGCCACTAATTTTGATCACCACTCCGGACAATCTCCTAAGAATCATATCATTCAAATATATAATACAAGGATTAGATGTTTCCCTTTAGCACAATAACAGTACCCTCATTATCCATGCAACTATCATGCAAAGCCTGTTGTTCCCGAAATTTTTCCATCTTCAATTTCATGGGAAATAATTCTATGTTCTTCTCCACTACATTGATCTCCTTATGATGAGTAGAATCAAATCTAAATTCATTGGTATCCAATTCCTTCTGAGAACCATTTGTGGATATTCCATCATCCCTACTACCTTCTCATAATTTCAATAAACCTCCATATGGATAACATTGTTAAAAGAGTATCATTTATGCATAATTGCAACCACTCATGTCAAATAAATAAAAAAAGTAAAAAATAAATTACTAGTTGTTTGCCTTCTAGTGTGGACTACATCCTCACGGTTTCGATTAAGTGCCCCATCTTTAGAAAATTGAGGTGCACCGCTACTAACTATATCTCCTATTCACATTCCTTCTAAAACAACCCAATGAAAATGGTGAATAGAAAAATCTTCAAGGACATCTTTTAGTGTTAAGTTGTTGACATAAAAATGCTACCATAGAGATCAAGAAAAATATCAAATTTTAATGTAAGCATTTTCAAGAAAGAATGAAATTTCTTTACCTTGAGCCAATGGCTCTAATGTGTCTACCTGTGTAAGAAAATTAATCTCCACTAAATCCATCCACAAGTCTTGCAAAAGCACATAGTTTCTTGCCACATTTCCAATAATTTTGGCCTATAATATTTTAATCAGGACGATTTACCCAGGTTGGTATCCCACCTTTTCGAAGGTGCACCAAATGAACTATAGTTTGAGGGATTAGAAATAAAACTTCTACCACTAAGATTGCATATGTTGTGACCAACGCTAAACCTTGGGTTCGCCCCATCACCTCGCCCTGAACCTAGGGTAAAGCCTGGAGTCGATGTTATCTATGGACAAACATCCTCCATGTCTGAGGATTGGTTTAATGTCAATGATGTAGCCAATGACAATTGGGATTGATCCCTTTTTCACTAGCTAGTTGATGTAGAAACCCTCCAAATTCTATAAGTAGAATGGGCGTAGAAAGAAAATTAATCAAAGAGAGTCCCTTATCAGCTATAACAGGGTGACATTCAGACATAAACAAGCAACAAGGTCGTCCACTATCAGGATAAGGATGCATAAGGTCCAGGGAAAATGAAACCCCATGAAAAGGGTAATCCCCAATAGACCCTCTTTCCTATGAAACATATGTTTTAACTGCTTCTTCGGATGTAAAATAGGACATAGGAAAATTATTTTTACCTAGGACTAGAGGCCGAGACGAAGTCCTCTCATTAAAAGTTTATCCTCCGTGCTTAACCCCTTCCGAAAAACGACGTCTCTATGAGGATAAATGGACCTTCAGGAAGGTGAACAAAATATGTGGCCAACCATTACTCCTGACAACCATAGATGGTGTTGTAGATTTTTACTTGTAGATTCAACAAATTATATTATATGAAAAAACATAAGACAAGAATCTACTCTACTCCTTAATGGAAACTAAAAATTGATCGATAAAAACAATAAAAAGAAAATAAATAATATCAATTGTGCATAACACAATATTTCTCGGGGGAAAGTAACTGAGAAAAACCTAACTATCTATATTGCATTAACTAGAAGATCTAAGAAGAAAATAGAATGCTTTTTCAAACCAATCAATTCTTCCACTAATACAATCTAACTCTCTCCCTTGCAAGCTAGCTCAAGCCAACACTTAGCTAATTATGATAGCTTCCAAGCCCTTAATTCCTTGCTCAATTCTTGAGAGAATTAGCCCATATTTAATTGGGAAATTATCCACCCATGACTACGCAATCAATCCATAGGCCCTAAACAAATTTCATGCACCACCTGTACAACTCATAAAATTATACAATTGATAGTACATTACCCCTGAACTCTAATCTCAATTATTTCTTCCTCTAAAATGACATGCATGAGTTATTTATGAGTGAACCTTTAGTTAACTAGTGTAGTACTAAGGATGCACTATTGCACATCCTCACTACTAGACTCCTACAACTGTTAGAACTATTTTAAATGACTATAACTCAATTAAACTAAGTTATCTAATTACAACTCAACCTAGGCCCCTAAAATTTAGGTATCACTCAACATGTCTCTAGATAGACATCCAAATCAAATTTCTTAAGTCAATTAAGTTGATTTAACTTAATTAACTACTACGAGTTGTTATAACAATATATTTACAATTTAATTCAAGGACAAATTAAATTAGAATTTCTAGATCTTATTTTTTAACGTCTCTTGTTACAATTTTCAACACTCCCTCTAACCAAGAAAGAAATTAAACTCTATATCGATCCGGTACCTTTGGAATGGTCTACATGCAACACTTCTCTCTAGCGTTTTTGCTACTAGAACTTCTAAAATAGAAAAAAATCCAACCTGAATTAGGATGATGCATCTCTCACTAGGGTCTGTAACTGCTACTAGCTCCTACATTGTCTACTGAAAACTCTCCACTTTTGTGGCCTCTCCATTGTGCCATCTGCATTGTTTCCAACTCTGCTCTGTGCTCCCTAGTATCTAACTCCTCCTACTCTCTACCTCTATCACTTTGACATATGATTGCATTAACCATCATTGATCCATCCTGCCACTGTTTACTGTGGGCTCTCTTAGATAGGTAATGATTAATGAGACAAACCATCTCATTGGACCCTAGCCAAATTTACGCACTCTTTGGACTATCACTTCACATCGTGCCACCTCTCATATGGAGGTATGGCTGCATGTGCTCCCTCTTCCCACTTGGCTTGAAATTTCCCCCTATTGGAGGTCTCTTTGTGAGTGGATGCCTCCACTCAGTATTCTCTCTTCTTATTCAACAGTGGCTGCTCCACAACTTTCTGAGGTTGCTTCTAAGGATTCTTTTGGGGCTACATGTTGTGAGGTAATTAATGATCCCTCTCAATCACAAAATATGCAACCTTTTCCTTGTTCCTAAAGGCTTTCCATGCATCTTGTACCTCAAGAGAATATAGGTTCTTTACTCACACATTGATCTATTTCACCTATCGCATGGCAATGTGTCTAAGGAAAACCTTTCCTTTGCTAAAACTCACATTGTAACCATGCTCTTTCAATACTTAGATGGAAACAATATTCTTCTTTAGTCCTGGAACATGCATCACATATCTGATTTTGAGAGGGGATCCAAACACCCTCTAAAAGGCAATTGTATCAATGTTGATCGTGTTATACCTCCCATGATCTCCAAACTCTATGCTTTGCTTGAGGTCTTTCTCCTCAAAGTCATTGAAGAGATCTCTATTCCCCATCATATGGAACGAGGCATTGTTATTGAGATACCACATTCTTCTCATTATAGTGTTGTACATGCATGCAATGAGGCTGAAATCAAGTTTGAATTGTGAATATAAAGCTTCACCTGCTGCTGCAACTCTAGGCTCCTTCTTTCTTGCTTTCTTCTATGGGCAATTCATTGCAAACTGCCCATACTCATGACAGTGAAAATACTTGACTTTCGATAAGTCCTTCTTTCCACCCATCTCCCCTTTTGATTTCCTTCCCTTGGATTTATTTTCTTTGCTGACTAATGTTATGTCCTCTTCCACTTCTTTCAAAGAGGTCCCATCTCTGGTGTTCTGCGGAATCTCTTCCTGTACCAAGTCTAACCACAACTGTTCCCAATATGTTAGCTTCTCCCTCCCATTAATTGAGTCTTGGTAACTAGGCCATCTTGGGATCACCATATCGTCTTCAGCAATAATCATCTTGACACTTCCAAGCTCATCCAAAAAATGGGTGAACTTGGTAAAATATTTCAGAATTTAGTCACCCTTCTACATCTTTATCTTTGTGAGTTTTTCCTTCAGTGCTAACTTCCTATGGTCACTGCTATTTTGGAATACGTCCGTTAATGGCTTCCACATTGAGTATGGAGTGTCCTTATCGTGGAGACATGAGACAATGTGATCTCAAACTCCTTCCAAGATAATCTTTCTCACTTTTTCCACACACTTTATCCATTCAGCCAATCTTTAGCATTAGATGTTGGAGGCTTAGGAATGTCATGATCTATGAATTAGTTGAGGCCATTTTCTTCTAGCAGTTCCTCCAACATGTCCTTACATTATATGCAATTCAATACTCCCTGCTGGGCATACTCAAGTAGAAAATCATAGAATGACATATTGCTCACTCTAAAGTATGAACTTACAAATTCAGTTTCACTTTCACACCAAACTCACATTATCCTCTTCTATATTGTATTCAACTCTGATACCCTATATATTTTTAATTGTAGATTCAACAACTTATGTGATATGCTAAAACAAAAGACAAGAACATACTCTACTCTTCAACGAAAACTAAAAATTGATCAATGAAAACAATAAGTAGAAAATGAAGAATATCAATCACACATAACACAATATTTCTCTGTGGAAAGAAACTGCTAAAAAATTTGACTATCTATATTGTATTAACTAGAATATGAGAGAAGAAAATATAATTCTTTTTCAACCTGGGTAATACCTATATTAGTAAAATATAACTCTCTGCCTCATAAGCCAACTCAAGCCAACACTTAGCCAATTTTTCTTCCTGCAAAAACCATACTACCAATTTTTCTTCCTACGAAAACCATACTTCCTTGTGCAATTCCTGAGAGAATTATCTCATATTTAATTGGGAACTTCCCCACCTATGACTACGTAATCCATCCATAGGCCCTCAACTAATTGCATTCACCATCTGTACAACTGAAAAAATTATACAACTGATAGTACATTGTCCTTGGACTATAATCTCAATTGGGCCTTCCTCTGAACTAACGTGCATGAGTTATTTATAAGTGAATCTTCAGTTAGTTGTGTGGTACCCACAATGCACTAGTGCACTTCCCCACTACTAGACTCCTACTAGTTCCTCCAACAGTTAAAACTAGTTTAACTGACTACAACTTAGTTAAATTTAGTTATCTAATTACAACTCAGAATTACTCAACCCAGGCCCCTATAATTTAGGGATCACTTTACATGAATCTAGATAGACTTCCAACTCGAATTTCCAAGTCAATTAAGTCAATTTAACTTAATTAACTATTACAATTTGCTATGAGAATATAATTACAATTTAATTCAAGGACAAATTAAACTAGAATTTCTATATGCTATTTTTAATATTTCTTATTGCAATTTTCAATACTAGTAACCTGAAAGCTTGTGTGGAAAGCTACCATTCCTTGGGAAGAAAATGAGAAAAATGGAGTCATAACCCTTCGTGGAATTCTAGCTTCAAACCAATAAAATCCAGATCATAAAGAAAAAATATATGCCTCTAACCTATGCTATGACCTCTACACTTCAAAATAGCGGTATCCATAAACACTCGATTTATTAACAAATGAAAATATGTCATATTTCATGTGCACAATATTAGAGAAATATTTTAAACCAGATATAAACCAAAATGACATGTAAAACAAATCCATTTTAGATGCAGAATCCCATCTAATGCTATGATGAACTCCTCCTCAGAGATGTGTCCCTTGGATGGACCAAAAAAATGTGTTTTCGTTCTCTAAAAATCTGCTCAATGTTGTTCCAAAAACCTTTTCTATATAAATAAATAAGTCCACTGAAAGTATCACCTTCTTTTACCCATTCCTTCTTCCCTCCATATGACCAAAAATTATAAGCCTTCATAACCAGGAATCAGTCCTAGATTCTAGCTTAGAAGCAGATAGATGAAACCATTGTTAGGTATAGGTTCCTGGCATGGAAATTCTCTTCCCGAGTGTCGATCATATAGAGTAGTGATGTATCCCTTGGGTGAGCAAAAATTCTTGGCTGTAAACTCGATGTGCCTGAAAAAACATTTGTCAAAATAGGTGGATCTATATTATATCCTTACAAGTCTATTGACTCGGAAGAAATGAATAAGATGCTCTGTAATCTATTCAAAATATATTGTTTCTTCGATCTCTGGCTCCCTTTTGACAATAGAAACAAATAATTCCACATGAAGTATCATAGTCTTCAACCTATTTATGTTGTACCTTCATATGGCCAAAACAAATTAGCTATCAAATCTTAGACTCGTCCATGCATTCTTTATTAGAAGGAGATTGACAGGTCCTTCTTTAATCTCTTTTGCTGGGCTTGTAGAGCCCTTCTTGAAATCTTGTGCATGGCCAGAGTTGTTGGGAATCATCCATTATCTGTTGTGCTGGGAATGTTTTTTCCACTTTCCTCCAAGAAAACTGACACAACATTTTGTAATAATGATATACATGAGTTCGATGATGGAGCACGATTGATCCTCTTTGCTAAAGAATTTGGAATTGTTGGGAAATTCATGCGAATTATCCTCCTCTGCGTTTTTCATTTTGTTTTTCAAAGCCTGATATTTTTCCCTATGATTTTTCACTTCGAATTTCCACGGTTTAACTTGTCTACCCGTCAGGCAAGACAATTGCTCAATAATCAATTGGGAATCTATGGTGAAGCCATGCAATTTTGCATTCCATTAATTAATTAAAGCAAAATTACTAGTATAATTAACACAAGTTTGAATATCATTTGTGGAATACCCATAAACAAAAGTGCATAAGGGCATATTTCTAAGACTTCAACGGAATGGAGCTCTGGATGCAGTCAACATGCGACCATCGAAGCATTTGTTCATACTTACGAAAACAGAGAAAATTGTTAGGGTTCAATATTTCCTTCCAACTATGTTTGACACGATGATTGAATGATTTTACATCCTCTAATCGCCTAACATATGATCCAATTATCCAGAGAGATGATATGTGGGTAGGGGGAAGTTCTTCCCAAAAGGAATGCCTTACAACAAAACTAGATCTTTCTTAAATTTCATGCAACAACTTTGACTTGATGATTGAATTATTGTCTCTCGTCCAATCGTCTAACATATGATCCAATGATCCAGATTGATGATAGGTGGGTGGGAGGAAAGTTCTTCTGAGAGAGAACGCCTTATGACGTAACTAGATCTTCCTTGAGCTTCATGCAACAACCATTATTGAATTGTTCTTCCTACTTTGGTTACCTCTAGATCTAGAGATGGAGTTTCCTTTTCCATTATTATATACTTGTTTTATCTATGAGCTTAGGATGACCTAAAGAGGTTATATCTCTTTTATATTTTTATCATATATCATTGTAAACTTGTTGTTGCATCATTTTTCTTAGCACTATAACCAATTTATTTCAAATACTATGTACTAGTCTTATTTGTTATCAATGTATGAGGTGTTTAACTGATATTGTAGTGCTACTTTAAAGACATCCATTTGAAATATTTTTTCCTCATCTAGTACCTAATGGTATTGCATTCCCTTTAGATTTGCACATGTATATGTGCCAATAATTTGGTTTTCTATTTTCTTGGTATAATTTCTAGATTCAAAAGAAGAAATTTTGTTTCTTTTGACAAAGTTATCAACGATATATGCCTTGTACACTCGGATCAACCAATTTAGAGTAGTTTTCTATGCTCTATAAATCCCTATGAATGGTTTATTTAATTGAGCAGTGTATTTCTGGTCCCCTGCTCTTTTATGTAACATTTTTTTATGAATTTAATTTTCTCATTGCATTTCACCCTCCTCAAAATATTTTATGATTTACACACTTAAACTCTCAATTAAAATTTCCCTTTAACATGCAAATATTCTAATTTTCTTTTTAACCAATCCAAATTTTGTTATTTATCCTTTCTTAATGTTTCTCTCACTTTCTTCTAGATGTAAATATATTAAGTATCATATTACTTATTTCTCTCTTCCTCCTAGTATCTATCAACCTATTTTGGAAAGACTTTACTACTGTTTAGTTCTAGTGTTCAATTGTTTTTACTATTTCCAAGAATTATGGTGTAGGAGGTGACACTTAATCTCCCATCTACACCTATATCTACTACCATTCACTATAATATCAAGAAGATACTTCTGCGACTATTTCCTTCTTTCCCTCTTAATTATTAACAATAGAAATAATCATTTAGTTGAATTTCAACTATGATTTAGCCCATAGGCTTTAATGATTAACCTACAACACTTATACCACATGTAATGTCACTTAAATATCCACAACATTTTTTTAACAATTTCCCACTAATAGCGAAATTCCCCATAACGATGTTCCCCTCACCATTCAAAAGGTTTTATTAGAGATTTTCCTCGGTAGGTTTGAGCATAGCATAACTAATTTCCAAAGGATTTTGTATAACATAAAGGGTATTTAATTTAGTTCTTTATACTTTCTACATAACTGGTGATGCATACTTGGAACAATTTTGAACTTGGCGCCTTTACTTTATTTTCCTAAAAGGACGCTTTAGGAGTGAATTTACTCACCGAACCTGAGAAACAACAACGTGATCTTATAGCTGATATGTAAGACCTTAGGAATTTAACGACCTTCACATATGACCTATTTTTAGCATTTGAACATTATTCAATAAGCCACCTTATTCATAGACATTGTATATGTGGTTCAACATGTGAAGGGGCCTGCTACCCTTCCATGTAGCTCTATGAGAGGAAACCCACCTCATGGTTATCACATGGCTTCCACGTGAACTTATGGTGAATTGTTGAGATAGTTATTAACAATTTGATAGCTTAAAACTTTGGTTTTTGGTCAACATAGGATCCACTACCTTGATTTCGAGTTCATTTTCTCATTTGATATTTTTAATTTGCCGACACTTTGCTCTACCTCAAGAGTATGAATGCTTACGGTCGTGAATTTGCTTCATTCAAGTATTAGTGGATATATAATCTATCCATTGGTCAATGAATTGAGTATGCTCCTAGCAGGAAACCCATGTGATTTGATGTTCCACTAGGTTCATTTTTCCATTTTATCCTCTGTTGAGTTTTCGTAGGATTTTGACTCATTCTGATTTCTTTGATTCTCCTTTTTGTATATGGGGCAATATTGAACAACATTAAGCCTTGGAATAGGATCCTTGGAAGAATTTACTTCTTCTATGTGCTTCCAAGAATATTTGTTTGGTCAAAGGCACCTGAACGTTTGGTTGACAGAAATAAATTTGTTTTATAGGAATTTCTTTAAAATTTGTATGTCTAGAATGGTTCATTATTATGCTCTTTTTACTTCTATTTAGATTCTCATGTTGGTCATTTTATATATTTCTAACCCTTATAATTCCTAGAAGGTCAAGGAGGTTCATGCAAACAACAACGAGTGTGTGAGGGTTTGCCTTCAATTCTAATAAGTCAAAATCCCCTCACATTTTGTAATATTCAATTATGTATTTGATTTTAGTTTTTCTTTGTTGCTCACCAAGATAAATATCTAGTTAGGTTTTACCAAGAGATTTCTTTGTTGTACCTCTTGTCCTAGTCCTCCATCTCATACAACATTACGGGCTTCTATTCCAGGTAACATATCGAATGTTCTTTAACAATTTCTATCTCTCCATCTATGATAATCCCTCATATTTTAGTCCTAAACAACTCCTATTATTGAGTCTAATTGGTTGAATTTGATGGTATTCTATGCGAAGCGTGGTCCAGATTACATTTTCCAAATAACATAGGCTATTATAAAGTTTTCCTCTGCTATCTCATTTCTAGTCCCTTAGTCTCGATTAAGAATTACTCTTTGACCACCTTTCATATTCTTCGCTAACTCATAGATATTCGTTGTGTATATTAGAATATGTCTATAACAATTTCCCTTTCTATGCGAAGCATGGTCCAGATTACATTTTCCAAATAACATAGGCTATTATAAAGTTTTCCTCTCCTATCTCATTTCTAGTCCCTAAGTCTCGATTAAGAATTACTCTTTGACCACCTTTCATATTCTTCGCTAACTCATAGATATTCGTTGTGTAGATAAGAATATGTCTATAACAATTTCCCTTTCTGGGTTCCTATTCGAGGCTCAGTTTATTGCTTTTATTTGTTAGGCATGTCATGGTTGATTCCATGTTCAGTGGGTATCGAGCTTCTCATCCTTCATTCCTTTAAAATGAGATGTGTTATGTTCAATTCATAGTAATCTTGGGTACACTCTCTTGTAACTTCTTGTGCAAATATTTTATACGAGTCTTTTTCTCGTGATTTCCTTTTGTATAAAATTTAAATCTAGACTTTCATATGCATAGTGCCGTGATTCTTTATGCTCATGATATATATATTTGGCTTAAAGGAGCTCTACTTCTTTTTGCAAGATCTCATAAGTAGTTAATTTATGAATCATTGTAATTACTTTAGTAGACTTGCTTTGTAGTTCCGTGTTAAACCTTTTATTAGTGTATTTAATAATGCACCCCTGCACTTAAGGGTATTCCATAGTACTTATATATCGAAATATTAAACATTTCCTCACATTTTATGTATCTTTGTTTCACTCTACTGAGATCTCATATTATCATTCGAGGAACTTGGTTGCAGTAACCCGGATTATCTCGATTGAGATAATCTAGATTTTTGTCATAGCCTTAAGGTCTTAGGTCTATTTTTCCTAAATTAAATAGTGGTTCATCATGCCAAAATATGTCCTGCATATTGTCTGAATACCTATCTTAGATTTCTAGTTCATTCTAAACACTAGTAATCATCTTTACCAAGTCATATTCTAAATGAGATCGCTTGTACATACTAATTAACTTATATAATTGTTGAAGGTTGATTTAGACCTGATGAAAAGAGAACCTCATTTTTCTCCAGTGCAAGGAACTGCAAAAGTGTAGTTTCATTTGAGGTATCTACAAAGATGAACTTATGGTAAAGAATGGGAAAATATACATAGTTAGATGTTGAGTGCATTACATTTTCCTGGGAATGTAATTTTTGAAGGTTGATTTAGACCTGATGAAAAGAGAACATCATTTTTCTCTAGTGCAGGGAATTGCAAAAGTGTGGTTTCATTTGAGGTATCTACAAAGATGACTTTATGGCAAAGAATGGGAAAAGCTATGAAGTTAGATGTTGAGTGTAGTACATTTTCTCGGGATTGTCTTGCATCCCTGCATCATAATAAACACATAAGTAGTGGCATATACCCTAAGTATGAGATGAGAAAACCTATGGAGGTATATAAATATTCTGATTTTCTTTTGATTTCCTAGTAAATATAATTTAGAGAGAAAATGAAAATTTTGTCACCAATTATGTTGTACAATGTAGACAATGCACAAAACATAGTGATAACACGGTTGGTTGAAAATTGAAACAACATACATGACTGACAATATATCCTATGTTTGAAAATATGCCCTTATTTATTTGTTTGTTCAAGAATTTTTCATATGGTTCAAATGTTGATACATTTTTGCATGCATATAGAAATTTGTATCCTCCTTCCAACTAGAAATGTCAATGAATATTTCTAACTAACAAGATACTCTTATGCAACTAATTTAGCTTGTTTGACACTTGAGATGGAGCCAACTCAAACATAGCCCATTCCTATAATTTCCTCACCCAGATAACCCAAAAATTCCCTGCAATGTTAACTCCTCTAGTTGGGAATATTATGGTTTTTAATTCATTAAAGTGTTGGAGCATCAGTGAAGTGAATGATAAATGTATAAGGAAGTTCCTATTACTGCTAGTTGCGATAAATCCTAGGTTCCACCTTTCCAATATTCCATGAGTTAACAAATTTAGTTGTGTTTCAATGTTTTATATGGTAAAGCAGTTTTGTTTTTAGAGAAGTCGGACATAAATTTCTGTTCTTAATATGGTTTGTTTAATATTATTTATTATAATTTCCTATTTTCAATTTTTCTTGTAGTTGTGTACCTTTGTACAACTTGAATTATAGATGTGATTATGTAATATCAACTCCAAATATTTTTGTAGACAGGTGAGAGAACATAACATTTCAAGTGCATGAATGTGCATAAGTGGGTTCCATTCTCTATCTATATTGTATTAGCTAAGTCAATAATATTTACACCAATAGGCATCCCCCTATTGGAATTGGCCACTTTAATTTTTTTTCTAATTAAATATTTTGATGGGATGGCCTAAATTGAAAGATGCTAGTATATTCTCGCAGTCACCACTCAATCAACATATAGAATTTTAACTGATAATTTTCTTGCATATCTAAAACAAATGATTAAACCCTGTTTAATTTTTTTTTTTACCAAATTACAGTAAAAAATTTAACATAAGTGTTAGCACCCACCTATTCAACCACAAATGAGATGCATATAAATGCATGCAATGGAAGGGGAATTCATGTGCTTGTGTGTTTATTGGTAATCAAGGAGCCATCCAGTGGAGAGATAACATGCTCAAATATAAGCCTACAAATAATGCTCGTCTGTTCTTGTTAATGAATGTGTTGTCTAGCCCAGATGTTTCAAATACAAGCCTACAAATTATCACGGCCACAAATGAAATGTAACACATGGGCATGTAAATAGGCTTTTTCTTGTGTACGTTGTTTGAGTTCCACTGTTATAATCAAAATAATTTTTCTTGAAAACTTCGTTCTTCTTACAAAGCATTGTTTGATATTGTTACATTTCGATTTTTCATATTATGGAAATTACCGCATGGAATTAATACACTGAGTAATTCTTTTAATTGATCAACTATGGGTGAATTCTATTTAGGATTTTATTTTGTGCTTATTTTTATTTTTCCATTTAGTATTTGAAAGAAGACGTAAGAAGTCCTAAATGGTGTCAACCAAATATGATGCGAAGAAATGCCCTAAATTTTATAGGGCAATTTTAAAATCTGGAGCAATGTCTTAAATTTTGTAGCTAATTTTTAAAAATTAAAGCAATTCCGTTTTTAAAATCTGCAGCAATGCCCTCAATTTTTGATGCAGGGCAGACCTGCAAAACCAAGATCCTTTAAACACTCTGCTAATAACCATGCATCTCAGCATTTCTCAATAAACTTTGATTCATCATATTATGATTTATAAAACCCAATTTTATTCACACAAGGTTCTTCAGCTACAGTCCCAATGTTCAACACCAAAGTCTCTCTCTTCAACGCGTCTGACTCAAAAATTTGATATTAAGAATCCTAATCTATATATGCCCATTATGTAACAAATTTTACTTATTGCTTCTGCCTTTCAACATTTGAACCCGTAAGAAAATTATGCAACCAATCAACACGCAAATACTCAATACTGACTTCCTAATACTGCAAAGGCCCAATACTACAAAGACAGAGTAATTCTTATTACCACGAGTAGCGCAGAGATGGATAGCTCTGTCCTAAAGGTTTATTATGGAATATCGATTGAATCGAGCTGTGTTTCAATGATTTCATACCACCATGCGAAGGTTGACCACTTGATACATTGAAAGCTTCAAGGGATAAGGCTTCTCCTCGATTCCTCTAAATCGCAACAACTCCTCTTTCCTGATTGCGCGCCTTCCACTTGGATTCGAACCTCCTGTACATCAAAGCTCACATAACAATTAAAAACTCTTTTATGACATGGTAATGGGTTGAACCAGTACCATTTACATATATCTTGCCATCTCAGCCAATCCCACAATGAATGATTCTGTTGCTCCTCTTAATCAACAATTATACGCTGATGGAGAGTCACACTCAAGAAATAAATGTGAATAATATACAGCTCCCAGCGTTTGATCTAACAGTTCGGTTTTTTTTTTGTGAAGCTGAGGAATGCTCAGACTACTAGCGGTATACATGCATCGCCCCATTTGCACACTGTAGACTCCTCTCGACAACCTGATAATTTCATCACAGAACACAACAGCTACATGGCTGTCGTCCTAAGCATTAGCAGCATTTTAAGGACTAATAAACCAGATTAATAAACCGAAAAAATATACAAAACACCCTTGCTATTTCGTCTATCCATATGCTGTTGTCGAACTGCCTTTATACTCAGTTAATTATATAATTGTTCACACCACGCCTATAAGACATCCACGTGTATCAAACATATAAATGTTGAAAATTCCAATTGCTTGGAGAAAACAGTGAGGTTCGCCCTTGTCCCAATTACTATCACACAAAATACTTTAATGCACAGATATATATTTTTTTCCATGCAAATCAAATGCACCCTATTGAGAACTATGGAAATTCAAAGGCATTACCATCAACTTTCAATCTAATTAACCAAGTATCATTCATTTTCCTTCAGAACGCCGAGAGGGATTTTATCACAATACTTTGGCCTCGTCCCTCTCTCCGATAAGATGAGAGCTTACCGCCACTTTATTTATAATTAAAGGATACATACATAAGGAAAAGATGATATCTTATCTCCTAGAAAAAGAAGGATTTTTCCTTTTTTTACACAATGATTTAAAGCTTGAAGCTTTTCTAGTTTTAACTGAAAAACATAGAAGGTCTATCCCAATTCTTTTTCCTAAACTATTTTTCCCATATCCTTTGGAAAAATAATTTTTACATAGCTTTACTTCCTATTTTAATAACAAAATACTAATTTTCTCACACCCGCTTTTTATTCCATATTTACAAATGAAGAGGGTCTTGGTGCTTCTGCATCATACACCCAACCTTAAAATTAATCATGATCCCCTGATCATGTGTTGGGATCTGTGTATGCTTGGGTCCCACACCTTGTGCTGCAAGTTTCCATTTGCCGCTGCTTTTGTCTATTGTTCTTCTCTAGGTCTCCACACCTTATGCTGCTTTGCTCCACTAGCTACACTCTTACAATATTCTGTTGTCTTCCTCTTGCTACTTCTCCTTTGTTTCACTGTTGCTGGTCTCTTCCGGGATTCTCTCACCATCATCCGCCTCATCAGTTCGATTTCTTCGTCTAACAGATTTTCTCCAGCATCTTCAGTAAGACCTGTACTCACAAAACAATTGTTAGAATAAAAAATATAAGGCATCAGTGCCTCTTCTGCTGCTATCAACCCACATGTTGCTCTAGCTGTCACTATGGATGTTGCTACCTCCCAATCTTCCTGTCCCTCTGCAACATTCCTTTGCTTGTCACTTGTAATTTCATTTGCAACTTTTTCCTCTTGTTCACTGCACTGGGCTCTTTCTTCTGCAATCTCCCTATCATACTCTCGATTCTCCAACCAGTATTCTAATAACACAATCTCTCTGTAGCATCGCTGAAGCACCTCATCATCACCTACATTCATACATAAAATTTCAGTATCAACTGTTATTTCCTTTATCTGTGCTTCAAACTGATTCACTTCTTCTGCATCTACAAGAACTACCTCTTCTGCTGTAACAGTTTCACAAGATTGTACTTCCTCCTCAGCAAGGCTTGTAATTACATCACAATTGTCAGCTATACAAACACAAAAGTTCACATTATCCAGCTCATCTAGATCTGCCCAATAATTCAAAAAATCATCAATAATTCTCTCCTCTGTTAACTGCATGTGTAAATCTCTTTTCTGTTGTAGCCTCTGCCACTTCACTCTCTTCCTCATCACTAAACCATGTCTCTAGTCTCTCACATTTTCCTACAACAACTCCATCAATAGTTTAAGATGAACTGCTATCTCAGCTTTCTCTTTCTCATACTCTTCCTCAGTCAACTGTTGTCTTCTTCCATTCGCCTTGGCATATTTCTCCTCCTTTCTTCTGTGGCCTCTTTCTGAACTTCTGCTTTCTCCTTTATGACTTTTAGTAGTCATCTCCTTCGCCATGAGTTGCTCCCCTATGAGTTGCATGAAGCCTCTGCCACAACAAACTCTTTTGCTGCCACTTAACTCACCAATCCTTCCCTCCAGATCTGGTCTTTTCGTAATCATAGTTCCTCTGCTAGAACCTTTTGAGCATCCTCCACTACTCCTGTAGGCTTCCCTCATCTGCAACTTTATTCAACCTCTATTGAATCTTCAGGTTCTGCCACATTCACTTCTCCTTCCTCCCACTGAGATTTCTTCACTATTCCTGTAAATCAATATTCATCAGTCCAAAAATCATCACATGTAATTAACTTAACAAAAAAACACTTGAACCTTAAAAGAAAGATGTTCCCGCTCTGATACCACTTGATGCATGGGAAGACCTGCAAAACCAGGATCCTTTAAACACTCTGCTCATAACCATGCATCTCAGCATTTCTCACTAAACTTTGATTCATCATATTATGATTTATAAAACCCAATTATTTTCACACAAGGTTCTTCAGCTACAGTCCCAATATTCAACACCCAAGTCTCTCTCTTCAACGCGTCTGACTCAATAATTTGAGATTAAGAATCCTAATCTATATATGTCCATTATGTAACACATTTTACTTATTGTTTCTGCCTTTCAACATTTGAACCCGTAAGAAAATTATGCAACCAATCAACATGCAAATACTCAATACTCACTTCCTAATACTGCAAAGACCCAATACTGCAAAGACAGAGTAATTCTTATTACCACGAGTAGCGCAGAGCTGGATAGCTCTCTCCTAAAGGTTTATTATGGAATATCGATTGAATCGAGTTGTGTTTCAATGATTTCATACCACCATGCGAAGGTTGACCGCTTGATACATTGAAAGCTTCAAGGGATAAGGCTTCTCCTCGATTCCTCTAAATCGCAACAACTCCTCTTTCCTGATTGCGCGCCTTCCACTTGGATTCAAACCTCCTGTACATCAAAGCTCACATAACAATTAAAAACTCTTTTATGACGTGGTAATGGGTTGAACCAGTCTTTAGTTTAGCGCCCACCATTTACATATATCTTGCCATCTCAGCCAATCCAGCAATGAATGATTTTGCTGCTCCGCTTAATCAACAATTATACACTGATGGAGAGTCACACTCAAGACATAAATGTGAATAATATACAGCTCCCAGCGTTCGATCTAACAGTTTGGTTTCTTTTTGTGAAGCCAAGGAATGCTCGGACTACTAGCGGTATACATGCATCGCCCCACTCGCACATTGTAGACTCCTCTCGACAACCTGATAACTTCATCATAGAACGCAACAGCTACATGGCTGTCATCCTAAGCATTAGCAGCATTTTAAGGACTAATAAACCAGATTAATAAACCAAAAAAATATACAGAGCACCCTTACTATTTCGTCTGTCCATATGTTGTTGTTGAACTGCCTTTATACTGAGTTAATTATATAATTGTTCACACCACGCCTATAAGACATCCACGCGTATCAAACATATAAATGTTCAAAATTCCAATCGCTTGGAGAAAACAGTGAGGTTCGCCCTTGTCCCAATTACTATCACACAAAATACTTTAATGCACAGATATATATTTTTTTCCATGCAAATCAAATGCGCCCTATTAAGAACTGTGGAAATTCAAAGGCATTACCATCGACTTTCAATCTAATTAACCAAGTATCATTCATTTTCCTTCAGAACGCCGAGAGGGATTTTATCACAATACTTTGGCCTCGTCCCTCTGTCCGATGAGATGAGAGCTTACTGCCACTTGATTTATAATTAAAGGATACATACATAAGGAAAAGATGAGATCTTATCTCCTAGAAAAAGCAGGCGTTTTCCTTTTTTTACAAAATGATTTAAAGCTTGAAGTTTTTCTAATTTTAACTGAAAATCATAGAAGGTCTATCCCAATTCTTTTTCCTAAACTATTTTTGCCATATCCTTTAGAAAAATAATTTTTACATAGCTTTACTTCCTATTTTAATAACAAAATACTAATTTTCTCACACCCCCTATTTATTCCATATTTACAAATGAAGAGGGTCTTGATGCTCCTGCATCAATTTTGTAGCTCATTTTTAAAATCTAAAGCAATGCCCTCAATTTTTAGCCAATGTCATGAATATTTTCATTTTTAACCCAATTTTATGAGTATGAGCGGACAATATTTTGTTTGAAGGGAAGCTACTACAGGACTTTATTCAGATGAAAAATTAAATACAAACTATAAAGGGATGGTATTAAGCTTTAAACTTTCGTTGTTTCATTAATGTGAAAATAGGGTTTTTTTTAGTGTAAATTGGAATGGTTGAATTTATTGCTTTGGCAGTTGTATATGTGGTGTACTTGGTGTACTTGGGAGGACAGCATGATGAGACTCTGGAAAACCAACTAGTAGCTGATTCTCATGAGACCTTCTGGCATCAATATTAGGAAGGTAATATTTAATGAATTTTTGATTGATTGTATGATGGGAATACTAGCATCATGTATATAGTAAAATATTACAATGCTATTTTTATTTATATTAATCTGCATATTTTAGTATCAAAATTAAATTTTAATATGTAATCATCTATAATCTGCATATTTTAGCACGTTATTGATATTATTAATTAGTACAGATTATTAATTTTTCTAGCCAATGAACTGGGTTCTGACACATAATTTTTCAATGAAAAATGACAGTAAGAAATAATCTGCAGATTTTAGCATGTTATTGATATTATTAATTAGTACAAATTATTAATTTTCTTCAGCCAATGAAGTGGGTTCTCACACATAATTTTTGAATGAAAAATTACAGTAACAAAGAAGCCAAGGAGGCTATATTTCTTATGTATCAATGATTTTACTGCTCGTCTTGAAGAAGAAGACACTCAAGCTCTCTCAGGTCAAAGAACTTGCATCAATAAACCTACTAAGACCTTTATTTGCTTCATTGAATGAGTAAATGGCTACTAAGCTTGAGATCTAAACAATTTTCGATTTCTAACTAAATGGATGTTACTACTACTGTTTGGTTTTGTTATTTAGAGCTCCCACGAGTATTGTCTCTGTTCGTTAGTCGAGAAAGACGTCCGCACACAGCTAGTTCTATGGAATTCATGGGCTTACACAAAAATTGAGGGCTATCGAAAAATTCTAATTTTGGGAAGGATGTTATCGTTTCCCTCTTCAATATCTCATTCTTTCAATTCATATGTGCTCCTAATCAAACATTCATATGATTTCCTTTTGTTGGTGTCATTGCATTGTGTAAAGGTTTTTGGCCCAAATCATAAATCTTCGTAGACACTGGTATGGGGCTTGTTCCTTCTAGATGGAAGGGTATCCGCCAAACTCGTGAAATTTCAGTGCAACCCAATGCAACAGTTGCCTCGATTGATATATAGTTCATAAGCCAACGCCCTTTTAAATAGTATTGATCATAATATTTATAAGTGTCTTTAACAACCTCATTAATTCAACATTTTTGTTTCCAATGTAATTAATTTTATAATAATAACTTTCATATTTTATTATGAAGTTTCAAGCACACATTAGATTTATACTCATAGGTCATGGTTTCATTGTTTCATTAACATGTAAATAGAGTCTAATTTTATAATAATAACTTTCATATTTTATTATGAAGTTTCAAGCACACATTAGATTTATACTCATAGGTCATGGTTTCATTGTTTCATTAACATGTAAATAGAGTCTTTTATTGTAAACGAGAAACATTTTTATTGAAAATTTCCTTTCTTATAAATCATTGTTTGATATTGTTATATTTAGATTGGTTATACACTCATCAATTATTATTACAATTCTTTTAATCCATAAATTATGGGTTAATTGTGGTCACCAATTGCTTTTATGTTTATTCTTTTTTTGGCATGTAGAATTTAATGGAGCATTGAGAAGGGCAAGAATGAAATCAACCAGATCTGATCGGGAGCAATGTCCTAAATTTTGTATTCCATTTTTAAAATGTCGAGAAATGGCCTACATTTTAAGCCAATATTATGAGAATTTTCAGAAGCCATGGTGTTGAAAATGTAACTACAAATTATAAAAAGGTGGTATTCTATTTATTTTTTAGTGTTTTTTAACAACCTCACCATTTCAACTTTTTTGTAATGTAATTAATTTTATAATATCAATTTTCACATTTTATTATCAAGTTTCAAGCATTTCACTCATCAAGTTTAGACTAATGGGTCATTCTTTCAATGTTTAGACTGACGGGTCATTCTTTCAATGTTTGACTAATTTCTAAAAGATAAATCTATGGATTCTAAATTAGCTACAAATCTATTTTGTCCCTTTTTATTATGGTAAAAATTTAAATCTTTTTAGCTTAACCTTTTATCTATTTGTCTTATGGTTTTTATTTAGCCAACAATGGTATACTATTCTTACTAGGAAACAATCTTTAAATACATAAATGGACTCTATCAATTTGACATCTCACTTCAGTTTTATGTTTCACCTTAAAAAAAAAAGAGAAATATATATATAAACAACTTAAACAGATATTATTATTTTCTTATTAGTCCCTACCTAGGACTATTAGCGATCGATCGATTGCTGACCGAGCATTAGTTCATAGTTTGACCGTTTTATTTTCAGTGTTTTGGCATTTTAACCTAACTTTAATGCTCAGAATTTTGATTAAACAAACATTTAACCAAAGTTTTGGTTCGGAAAATAATTGGGGTCTTATTGCAGCCTTCACGTTGTTCGATGCAAAGTAATATGCCAACATTTTAAACACAACTTAGTTTGTCCTAAGTTTTTGGTACTGTTCTACGTGTCCTGCATGCAAGACAGATGTTTTCATATGGTGTCTTGCATATGGTTGAAGTGTCCCAGATATTTTGATATCTTTGAAGTATGCTAATCCGCAGATTGCAGGGTTGTATTGCAGCCTTGGGTAAGGCAACCCGGATGATGGTGGGGAGCTGCTAGATATTGCTGTGAAGAAGCTCAAGTCCTCGTTCATGTCGATTCTGTTTGAGAATAGCCTGCCGAGGGATGTCAAGGTAAGCAGTGAAATACCCTAATCTAAAAAAGTGTTTGCTGGTATTGAAAGCCTTCAGATGATTGCAGAGTTCCTTAAGAGAAATGGTAGGCTCAAGCATGTTTGAAATTGTATTGGGAAGTTAGAATTAGTACTGTTAAGAGGAGTTTTCAATCCATGAAAGCTTATTACCTGAACTAAAATTCTACTGAGATTGCTCATAAGATAAAGTGGGATGTGGAAGGGCCACATGAGGGATTTGATGTGGTCTGAAAAGGTTCTCTGAAATGAAATATTTGAGAGTTTTGACAAGGAGGTATGGATGGAATGTTTTGGGAAGTTGGCCGCAGCTCGCAGTATGGGTGCAATTATCTGGTTTGGGGAAACCATTGTTTGAGTCAGAGAGAACCACAAAAGGTCTTTAAGCAGCTTGACATGTTTGAAGGCCTGGAAAACTTGAAGGACGACGTGGAGAATGTCTCTGAAGGGTATGGATGCATGTAAACTAGGCTTCGGTTGAGCAAGCTTTAGAAAAAGTTGGTGCACAGTTCTTGCCAGGCTTTTTTGGAGTTTTCGAAGTAGGTGGAGGAGCAACGGCCTGAGAATGGGCAAGAAATTGAAAGTGTCGGTAAGAAATTGAAACTGCCTGATGCACATGCAGAACAATGGAATGAAAATTGTGCATTTTAATTTATGGGCACGTATGTTATGCAGGCAGGCCATTATGTTGTTCTTGTAGCATATTGATTAAATAGATGCAAAAGAATTCTATTAGAAAGGAAAGTATGAACACTATTTGAAAGGGAATTTTGCTTATAATACCTTTATCTGCTATAAAATCAGATACAAAAAACTGCACTGGTTTTCCTGTGTTGATTCTTCCCATCACATATCTCTCCTAATTTATACATTGATCTGAGTTTTGTTGCAGGCATAGAGCCTTCTATTACATTGTTCTCTGTGATGTTGAAGTTGCTCTTATCATCTTCTACGAAACCGACAAGATTTACGAGTTTGCAAGCCACAACGAGTAAGTTTCTTCGCTTCATTTCGATTGCATTCTTTCTTCAATGCATTTGCTTATCAGTAATCAACTTCGCTCAAATTAATTTTCCAAATTTATCAGTAGAATTCCTTGGTCAATATGATTATTAAAATTGTCATCTACAGAGGTCTTCGTATCAAATTTCATGATGGAATAAAAGTTTTCCCGTTGTCCAAATGGAGCAAAAATGTTTAAAAGTTATTTGTAATTTGCGAGCACTTTACCATCCGTAAAGGGCCTAAATTCAATCTGATGTATGGACAGAATTAAGGGATTTTCTCAGCTGTATGATAAAGGAAGAAATCCAAATTTTTAGAATAAATAGCTAAAAAAATCTTTCATAAAAGTTAGGCTAATATATACTGGAAAGGTAGTCGAGTGTATAACGGGTTAAGGATGACCTCCCCACTCGAGAGGGTTTACGAATAACTTCCCCACTCATATTTTGGCATTTTTATTGAAGAAGCTGGAAGGTTCGTTGATTATTCGTTATTTTTTTTTGGTACATATCGTTTGCCTCTGGCGAGTCTCCGGTTTTGGAAACCGCCAAATGATTGCTTCTCTATTTTATTATTTTTCCCAGAGACTATGAATCTTCCTCTATTTTACAGTGATACAACGATAACCCTCGTTTTCTTCTAACGGCTGCTCTCTTACAGAATAAAATCCTATTTCAGATTGTTACAAGACAACAGTTACTGCGTATTGCCAATAACTGTTGGTATTACATATTGGAAATGTCCAGTTTTCCGTTTCTTAAATTGTTATACCTGGAGGCTGCAGCTGATAATTTTTCGGTGAATTCAATGTTTTAATTAGTTAAAATGAGTGGAGTAAAAGAATATGTATGGCGTTGTCTAGATTATGATTCAAGGGCCTGTTTCTCTTTGTGATATTTGTAGTGTTTTAGTTGTTTTATTTCGTCCAGTATGCGGAATGTAATACTCTAATCGAATCTATTAAAGATTAGAGCTATTAAAGACATGGTCATGCTCCGAGAAGTATTTTTATGAAAACGGTTAAAGCACAATTTTTTATGGCAATGGATAGGGGAGGACATTGGGGCGATGGTGATCATATATCATAACTAATAATTTCTAAGAACTAGATGAGTAATCCTATTTATGTGCAGTGAATAGAGTGAAGGAGATGAGTTGCTCAAGATGTCTGTGAAGAATTAAGTAGTGGGTTTTTCCCTTTCATGGTTTAGGTTATTGTTTGCAGAAACACTCCTATAAAGATGGTCAGTTATGATTTGCTGACGTTCAAATAGCTCTGGCGTTAAACTTCGTCAGTTATGATTTTCTATGTCGCAGCAGGGTTATGGAATAATTTGCTGAATAGGAGGGTATAAAGTTTTTTCCTTCATGGTTTGAAGAAACACTCCTATAAAGATGATCGGTTATGATTTGCTATGTCGCAGCAGGGTTATGGAAGGTCAGTTATGATTTGCTATGTCACAACAGGGTTATGGAATAATTTTCTCAATAGGAGGGCTCAAGAAAATGCATATTTTCTATAATAAATTCAGCCTCGGACAAGATATAAGTAAACCAGCAAAATGGTAAAGTTGATGGAGCAAAATGGTAAAGTTGATAAAGTAGTTGTTATAGATTCGCATTTTAAGTTCACTTTTTAAGCGTTATTATTTACGCATATTATTTATTTTCATTTAATTTGAAAAAAAATCTCATTTTTTATAAGCACCAAATTATAAAGTCTTCATATAATTTACCTATTTCATATATATATATATTACATTTTTTTTATTTTATATATATATATATATATATATATAATATACATTTCGTTTTATTTGGATGTGAATATTTTTTAAAATTGTTATATATTAAATTTTGAAACTAATATTAATAAATTATAATGGATTTTTTAATATATTTTATATTTGAAAATAAAATGATAGATGAAATTTGAGGGACTCGACATTCTGGACACCCATGTATGGAATCAAAGTTGAATATGCATCTACAAGTTTTAAAATTTACATAGATTTCATGGGCATATAACCATCAAGTGTTATTTATTTTATAAATGAGTGTTGTGAAAACATGGTTTCCAATGGCTCCCAATCAACATCACTTTCAAAATCTTATCTTTAAATAAATGATCATAACTCACTGTCTCGCTGTCATCATGAGTTCATCATATCCAATATCCTCCAAATTGCTATATTAGCTCATATCCATGTCCTCCAAATTACCAGCTCTTAATACAAAAGACGATTCTGCTTCGATTATCAATAACACAGTGGCTATCATTCACCCCCGGAAGGATACTCCGCTTTTCCATCTTATGCTAATAACTACGAGGAAAAAAAAGTATTATCGTGATCAGAAACAACTTATTCTAATTAACTTTCGCATAAATTCTAATTGACCATGGCAGTGCGATTGCATTCATCTATAGGAAGATGGATGTATATCTACTATTTCCTTATATGTGACGATGATACACAACAAATAACAAAGTTCTTTCAGGTAAAATGCAATTTATTTGTTAAAATGCTTTCGGATAACAGTCACTAAATCTACGCTTGTAATGTTTGGTACCTCTTAATTTATAGATCTCAGCTGAACGTAAAAAATATTCTATTCTAGTTCCACAGTATTTATAGAAGATGAAATTTAGTAAAACTGCATAACGCTTGTAATGTTTGGTACCTCTTAATTCATAGATCTCAGCTGAACGTAAAAAATATTCTATTTTAGTTCCACAGTATCTATAGAAGATGAAATTCAGTAAAACTGCATATTAGTAATTACAAAGAGCTATGCCCAATTCTAGTTACACATCATTAATACAGTGCGAAATTTTAGTAAAACTACTTATTGCTTATTTTTCAATGGTCATAACTCATGACAATCCAGGTGATGTTATAAAGGCAATATACAACATTGGGCAACATGTTTAACTAGTAAAATATAGATTTCAATAGACAATCTATTGTTATTTTATTTCACAAATGCAATCAACAATAATGTTAACTTTCAGAAATATTCTTAAAGTTATGGTGCATTTTTTTATTTTGTCTTTCCACTGCTTCCATTTGTTAACTTGCAGACATATTCTTAAAGTTATGCTACATTTTTTCATTATGTCTTTCCACTGTTACCATTTCCAATTCATTTGTTATTTATAAATATGACTTGTTGCTAGAAATTCCCTACAGAGCCCGACAGGAACTACCGCCACGGCAGTGGCTCCTTGTTACAAGTTTGTGATCTTCATTTTTTTAACAATTTAACAAAGAATTCATACAAATATATATATCCTTCTTCAACATCGCTAGCCGCTTTTTTATTATATAATATAATACTTTTATATTTCTATTTATAATAAAAATATAATTTAACACCATGGCTTTAAGGTTCTAAGCTTACGATGTTTATACATTATTAATATGATAGGAAAGTTAATAATTTTATAATATGTTATACATTTTTAAGTTTATAAAGATTATTTTAGGTTTTAATTTTTATTTCAAATGAATTTAAAAATTCCTGAAACTTATAAACTACCATATCATATAAATAAATTACACTGCAATACATGTTTCTATTAATTGGTATATAATCCAAGAAATGGATAATACATGTAAATTTTTGCATGGACGACATTTGTTTTTTTATATATATCATCATTAGCCCTTTTTAAAACATTTCGAGTCTTAGATTTATCATATAATATGAAGTTTCCAGATTTTTTCTTTTGTTTTTTATAAATTTCTATTAAAAAAATTATAATATATAATACCATCTTTAAGTTTCAACTTTTTAAGTTTAAATTTCTATATAATATCATACCAGCCTTAACACAATATAAACATTTAAAGGTTACTAGTATAATACAAAAGTTTATAAGTTATAATAATATGTTATAATGGTGAAATTTATATATATAATATGATATAAACCTTAACGAATATAATAAATATAATATTTAAGGTTATTGATATAATATAAAAACCTTATTAGGTTTATTCTAATATTTTATGCTAGTTTAGTAATGGTTACTGAGATCATTTTTTATCACTATTAATAATACTTTCACAATAAATCTGATTAATATAATATTAAAATTTATATTAATATTAATGACATTATATTACATAAATATTAATTATTATTCATTTTATAAAATTAACAATATTATTATTTATAAATTAAATAATGTTATATTAACAATTTATTATAGTATGAATATAATTATTAATACTTTAATAATATATTAGCTATATTTAATAATAATAAGAATAATAATAATATTTTAACAATAATTTGTTTTTCGTATTTTAACTGTTTAAAATATAGTTTTTAATGATTTTTAATCTATCTTAAGTAAGACAATTTTTTGATTTTAAGATCTATTTCCAAACCTTGACCATGGAGGGTTATACTAGGTGGCAAAAGAAAACTCAAGTGGTCACATCAATGAAATATGATTGGGAGCAATGCCTTAAATTTGTAGCTTATTTTTAAAATCGGGAGCAATTCCCTAAATTGTGTAGCTCATTTTTAAAATATGGAGCAATGCCTTAAATTTTAAGCCAATGTTATGAGTATTTGCATTTTTAACCCAACCTTATGAGTGTGAGAGGAAATTATTTTGTTTGAAGGGAAGCTACTACGAGATTTGTAAATATAAATTATAAAGGGATGTTATTCTATTTAAGTTTTAAACTTTCATTGTTTCATTGATGTGTAAATATGGTTTCTTTTTTTGTAAATTGGAATTTATGAGTTTATTGCTTTGGCGGTTGGTGCCATATGTGGTGTACACAGGAGGACAACATGAAGAGACTCTGGAAAACCAGCTGGTAGCTGATTCTCATCGTGACCTTCTAGCGTCAATATTAGGAAGGTAATATTTAATGAATTCTTAATTGATGGTATGATGGGAATATTTTCATAATGTATACAATAAAATAATATAATGCTATTTTTATCTATATTAATTTGCACATTTTAGCATCATAGTTAAATTTTAATATGTGATCATCTATGATTTGGGTTCTCACACATAAATTTTCAATGAAATATTACAGTAACAAGGCAGCTAAGGAGGTCATATTTTACTCTTATGCCAGATGTATCAATGGGCTTTCTACTACTCTTGAAGAAGAACACACTCAAGCTCTCTCAGGTCAAAGAATTTTCATCACTAAACCTACTAAGATCTTTGTTCATTTCATTGAATGAGTAAATGGCTACTAATCTTGGAAATCCAAACAATTTTCATTTTCTAACTGAATATATGCTACCGCTACTGTTGGGCTTTATTATTTAGAGCTCCCATAGGTATTGTTTGTGTTCGTTAGTAGAGAAAGAATTTTGCACACAACTAGTTCTATGGAATTCCTGGGCTTACACAAAAGTGGAGGACTATCCAAAAGAATCTAATTTCGGAAAGGATGTTATTGCTTCCCTCTTCAACATCCATACAAATAGCTCATCCTTTCACTTTGTATGTGCTCCTTATTAGGCATTCATATGATTTCTTTGGTTGGTGATGTTTCTTTGTGTAAAGGTGTTTGGCCTAAATCAGAAAGCTTCAATGACATTGGTATGGGACCCGTTCCTTCTCGATGGAAGGGTATCTGCCAAACTAGTGAAATTTCAGTGCAATTGAATGCAACAAGTGCCTCGATTAATATCTAGTTCATGAATTGGTGCCCTTCTCAATAATATTAATCATAATATTTATAAATTCTTTTCCTCTATTTTAGTTTTATGTGTTTTTTAATAGCCTCATTAATTCAACATTTTTGTTCCCAATGTAATTAATTTTATAATATTAACTTTTATATTTTATTATGAAGTTTCAAGCACACATGAGGTTTACACTAATAAGTCATGATCTCATTGTTTCATTGATGTGCAAGTAGGGTCTTTTTTTACAAGAAAAACATTTTTATTGAAAATTTCCTTTCTTCTTCCAAATCATTGTTTGTTATTGTTACATTCAGATTGCTTATACACTCATCAATTATTATCTATAATTCTTTTCGTTGACCAATTATGTGTTAATTGCGTTCACCACTTGCTTTTTTGTTTATCTTTGTTTTGGCATGTACAATTTCGTGGAGCATTGAAAAGGTTATGAATGACATCAACTAAATCTGATCTGAAGCAATTCCCTAAATTCTGTAGCTATGTTTTAAAATCTGGAGAAATCACCTAAATTTTAAGAAAATATTATGGGTATTTACTAAAATTGTTTTATTTGAACTAAATATTCTACGGGCTTTCATTTAGTTGAAAATGTAAATACAAATTATAAAGAGGTGGTGTAGAAAATGTAAATATAAATTATAAACTGGTGGTACTCTTTTTAATTTTTAGTGTTTTTTAACAACCTCACCAATTCAACTTTTTCTTTTCAATGTAATTAATTTTATCATATCAATTTTAACATTTTATTAACAAGCTTCATGCATTTCAGTCATTAGGTTTAGGCTAATGGGTCATTCTTTCAATGTTTGATTGATATGTAAAAAATAAGCCTATAGATTCTGAATTAACTACAAATTTATTTTGTCCCTTTCTATTGTGGTCTTGTAGCAGCTACAACCACCCTCCAAAAATTTTCCTTAGCTTCATTTTCTAGCCTCCCTTTCAACCTCCACAATAGCTTGTCTTGCTTCATCAGGTTCATGAGCTTCATTGTTTGGCTTGGACAAAGGAAACCTGTCGATCACAGCTTGATTCATTCCCCTCATAGGCTATTCGCCCGGACTTGGTCGAACTGTAGGCTGAGCAGCTTCCCCAATAAAATTGTGCATTTATGGAGGGAAACCATCCTTCCCTATAGAAATTATGCAATCCTGTCTTGCAGCCCGCTAGGCTTCAAGAATGTGCAATTATTGTAGTCAACACTCCAAGCAGTAATTGTGAAATTTTCCCCAGTAAGGTTGCTCAACCAAAAATTTGGGCAAATTTGTGTAGTAGTCAGCTGCTTCGCCTAGAAATTGTGCAAATATCCAGGGTAGTCAGCCCAACTCTGAACCATAAATATGCATTTGCTCTAAGCAGTTGAACAACCTCTTGCATGTGCAGCTGAGTTGACCAGTTCCCTTCGAGACCGAGAAAAATTAACTTTCATGCATGGACTGCTTCTCGCAAGGTAGCATGCAAAGGTATCCCTTGTTTTAGGGATATATGTTGGGTTGTGTTATATTTTCCATGACTAGCCCACGTAGTTAACTGGGGGGTTAGAGGGGAGGGAGGGGGCGCAGAGCCCCCCTTGGTTGCGTCGATTGTGTAGCGTGGGAGGGACGGAGGCAGTGGCGGCGGGAGGGTCACAGGGGATTTGAGGCATACCCGTAACCCAACTTTAAAAAATTTTGGTTTTGGACCATATGTTAGGATGGGCTGACCCACCTATGGTTTTGTGCATGATTTTCACACATGTTTTTGGACGCAATGGTTTTTCAGTCCATTGTATTGGATGCTTCGACATGTATAAGTATGTATTATAATATTGAAAGGAACATAATGAAAAATCAAGCTGATAGTCCTGGTTTTGGGATGCAGGGGAAAATATCTGTGTATATCTGTTTTATGTGTTATTCTCTCACATTGTTTATTTTTTGTATTTTAGAATTTGTATGCATGTAGTTTCTATACAGGGTTAAAACCTACATTTGGTATCAGAGTTGTTTTTGGCTTCAAGGGGACTCCCTTGTTGTTCAGGGGTTTTTCTCAGGCTTGTGGTAGACCCTGTTCAATGGGAGATCTATGAGATCGATTTTGATGGTGAAAGAAGATGGCAAGTAGTGGAAAGATAAAGATCAAGAAATTTAATGGTCATAGTTTTGAGTTGTGGAAACTCAAGATGGAGGATCTGCTGGTGGATAAAGATCAGTGGATCGTGGTAGATCCGGGTACTAAACCAATGGGAATGTCCGATGAAGAATAGAAGAAGTTGGATCGGAAGGCAAAAAGCACAATACGATTGTGTGTCTCACATTCAGTATTGCTGAATGTATCAGGGGAAGCTATGATGAAGGCTTTGAGGGACAAGTTACGGACTTTGTACCAATCTAGGTCTCTAGTGAATAAACTATTCTTCTGGAAAAAGATGTATAACATGAGGATGAAAGATGGAGACTCAGTCACAGAGCCTCTGAATGCATTTAATACTATGGTAAGTCAGTTAGCATCTGTTGATATCAAAATTTTAGATGAAGATAAGTGCATTAGTTTGTTGTGTTCTCTACCAGATTCGTGGGATAGTCTGGTTATCGCAAAAGGTAGTAATGCAACTGCCTTGCATTTTGATGAAATAGTCTCATCCTTGCTGACGAAGGAGATGAGACGAAAAAATATGGAGAGCCAAAATGGTGATGCCTTGTCTATACGAGGGAGGTCCCATAATAGAAACAAAAATAAGTCATCGAGCGGGAGATCTAAATATAGAGGGATATCTAAATCTCCAGGAAAACCTGTAAAGGTGGTGTGCTAGAAATGCAGAAAGGAAGGGCACTACAAAAGGGATTGTAAATCTAAATCTCCTGACAAAGGAAAGAGATCTGATGACGCTCCTTCTGGAGAGGCAAAAACCGCCTCAGATGAAGGTGGGGATGTGTACTTGGCTTCTTCAAGTACACATGTAGATCATGAGGCATGGTTGATTGACTCAAGTTCATCCTTTCACTTCAATCCCCATATAGAGTGGTTCTCCAAGTATGAGAAATACGATGATGGTGATGTTTTCTTAGGGGATGATAGAAAGGCTAGAATTTTTGGTTGCGGAAGAGTAAAGTTGAAGTTGTAAGGTGGAAGGGTTAGAACACTTCCGGGTGTTCTGCATATTCCTGCATTGGCTAGGAATCTGATTTTTGTAAGGAAGTTGGATGATGCAAGTGTAAAAACAGTGTTTGAGAAGGATACCTGCAAAATGGTTTGGGAAGCACTGGTATTGATGTGGGGAGTTCATATTGGAACTTTGTATAAGGTACAAGGTAGCATGGTTGTTGATGGGTGCAATAGTTCTGTGGTTCCTGAAAGTGGAGCAAAAAATCTAGTGGTCTTTGGAGAGAAGACCATGCTGTGGCATCAAAGGCTATGACATATTGGAGAGAGGGGCCTTCGAATACATCATGGTAAAGGTATGGTAGAAGGTATGAGTAATAGCTCTCTAGATTTTGATTTCTGTGAAAATTTTATATATGGGAAGCAGAATCGGGTGAGTTTCCCCTCTGGTGGTAAGAGGGCGAAACAGATATTAGAGTTTTCGCACAATGATATGTTTGGACCTGTGAAGGTTCCATCACTAGGTAAGTTTGTGTACTATGTGTCATTTATAGATGATTCTCATCCTTGGTAACATTAGTCGTTTCTTATTCTCCAAAAAGTAGGGCAATAATAGTCAGAATGGGTTATATTGCCTCTGAAAACATAGAAATAGGGAAATTGTCAGCAATGGGGAGTGATTGATTTCTAGGTGCTATAATTAGTTGGAGGAAAGATTGTTGTGCACCAAATAAGAGCCCATTTTAAGTATAAAAGGGAGTAGCTTCTATAAACCTCTCATGGGTTGAATATTTTAGGGACACGAGGGTATTTTGGATCAATTTTGGCATGACTTCTAGAATTTTCTCTTCGGTCGAGTATACAAATTAAATCTTCTCTTTGATGTAACCAATTGCAAGAAGAGAGATGAACTCAGGGAAATGGTACACTGTGGGGGTGACCTGGTGATATAGTCCCGACTCTATCACTCAAAGTGGGTCCTAATTTTGTAAGTATCAACTGCACAGGTTAAAACGTAGGTCTGACAGGTTGTAAGAGCACAATGGGTCTCATATTCTAGCCTCTGTGTCCATGAAATGCTCAATATAACCAGAGGGTTTCATTTCTTAAGACATGGGGGTATTGGGCATTAATTTTTCATTTTTAACAAGAGGAAATGATTAAATGGTGGGGGACTTATGGGTTACCTCCCAGGCTAGAAGTGACTGGATGTGGTGGCGTTGGAGGTGCTCTGTACTTAGTTCGTATGCCAAACAGGGTTAAGCACAAGAGAGCAATAGGGGGATCCGTTGGCGAGAAATAAATTTGAAACACAACGAATAGCATGGGAAGGTTTTATATTTAGGGAGAGAGATAGAATGACACGTGGATGGGGTGATGGTGTGGGGATATTTGGTAAAGACATGTGGCATTATCAGATGGGACACGAAGTGGATGGGAGAAGGCCCTTGGCCCCACAAAGATCATGCTCACTTTCTATTGTCGTTGTTGTGTTTGCGTGTTGGTGGTAGGTGTGGTCCCCCTACTTAGACGGGGTGAATGAACAAGGTCAAGAGTGAGGCTTGACCCCTTGGAATCAATCTAGTCATTGATCAACTATTTTTGCTTGCTGAATTTGAATTTTCGGGGGTTAGCGTTGGCTTATCCTTTGCGCTAGTTAACCCGTCAAAGTGTCTTGAGAGACCTAGCGACATTAGAGATAATGGTGATCTGCCCACTATTTTCTCATCAATTAAATTTTTCATTCAATGCGAAGGTGGACCCCCTTCCCTCTGTCTTTAGCTTTTTTTCATTTTCCTGATGTTCGTCTCTGTTTTTCCTTATGGGATACCCCATATGGATGACTAGCAGGTAGGGTTTGCCTAACCCTCTGTTTATTGGTTGTCACTGTGTCAGCTACCACAATGTCCTAACACTTTACTTTAGGTGATAAATTTATTCCCCTGGGGTATACTTGTGGGCTACAACAACTAGGTGGGATCCACCCTCTTTGTTCCATTCCTGCGCTACAACTCTTGCAAAATTATTGAAATCTCCGGGGTATTATGGTCGGGTGGACCCCACCCACTCGGTTACTTCCCGACACTTTGTTTCTGAACCATCTATGGGTCCTCAGTGATGCATCCGATGGGGAACCATCATTGGGATGATGTCATCCTAGTCCTCCACTCCTCACACTTAGCATTATTCTCTTTTATTCATGCTTAACATTCTGCTGGGATAACTCTATTGGGTGGACCCTGTCCATTCAGAACATCCCAAATCTTTATTTATTTCTCTCTTAACACTCTGTCAGGCTAAACCCACCAGGTGGGTTCCACCTATGGCTAATAAAGTTTATTTTCATTGTTGATGTGTTAGCCACATCTATCGAGAGCTTTGTGTAGAGGCTCCACCAACCTTGCTATTGGATTTGGTACTTTAGCCAACATTGGCTATGCGCGAAAGGTGTATCTAAGTGCCTTCTAGGTTCTACATTCCTTTTCAATCCCCTTTTTCTGTTCTTCGATATATCCTTCTCTGCACACAAGAATGCATCTCCTGCTATATGAAGAAAATTCAAAAAGGGGGATGAGGGGGCACAACAAGAAATGTATAATCAACTAAGCAAATTAATTAAATAATTAATTAAATTAATTAATTAAATAAATAAACAAATTAATTAATTAATTAAACAATCTAATTAATTAATTAATTATTAGAGAATTAATTAAACACATTAATTAACTAATTAAATATATTAAATAATTAATTAAACAAATTATAAATAATTAATTAGACAATTAATTAATTAAACAACTTAATTAATTAATTAAACAAATTCCCGAGATGCGGGTGGCAGATATACATTTAAGGTGCACAAGCAGGTGGGCAAACATGCGACCCATCCATATAGCCATCTGTGCCACCGCTTGTGTGATTACAGAGCAAATAATGGCAGCATTAACCACCTGGCAACTTCAAGACATTCCTCACAACTCCCAAAATATGAATCAAGAGACCCCACCCAGTTCCATTCTTCCCTTCAATTGTTCCTGTCCTCCCTTCATCTCTGAACCAAGCCTTCGCACTAGCACTGGAAAGAGATGCAAATTATTATGTTGTGTAGACATGGGCACTGGTATTCACCACTCCCATTCCCCTCCCTACCCTCAACAGACTGAGTTCCCTTCTCCTTCCTCAGCAATGCCTGTGAATTCAACAGAACCCCATATTTCTCCTCCAGCAGAGCCTCTCTCCATCTGCCCCATGAGATATCACCACAGATTGAGCAGCAGGCGCAGATGCAATCGTGGTGGCGCTCTTCATGGCGTCTATCGCCCCCCCTCTACCTCTTCTTCCTTGTCAGTTTCCCTTTCCCCCACCCTCTCTAATCCCAACACCCATGGCAGATATCTGAACAAAAGAAGTGGGCGGGGAAGAACTAGCTCAAGCAGAACTTGTCAATCTGGAAGCATCCCCCTGCACGCAGCGACCAACGCCTCCTCCCAGCAAGCTCAATTCCAATTTGAAAGCACCCTGAACAAGCCAAGAATTATGGTCACCATCACTGTGGGCTTCAAGGAATTCTCTGTGTCCAATTCAGAACCTTCACTAAGCAGGGATTTCCACCAAGTTCCTTCTTTTAATTTCGAATCAAGAGAGCCAAGCTCCAAACTTCCGACAATAGATAAGGACCTCCCCTCAAGTAGCAATCCATGAATTATGGAAAACGAAACCCATCGAAAGGACAAGGGCATTCATCTTGAGGATCACGCAAGTGGCAGACATGCAAAATACACAAACTCTGAAGGCTACGGGTGGTGTCCGATAGTGGAGGAGGAACCTACAAGGGATACGAAGCAGCTAGCTACCAGAACACGTGGCGAGTAGTAACCTGGTTCTGTTCAGCTTTGACACCTGTCTTTTGTTCTTTTACATTCTGTCCAGTCCTTTTTCAGTCCTTTTCCTTCATGGTTGCAATAGCTTGCTATTTTGTCCCTATTGATCGACAAAACATGGTCAAGTCTAGATCTACTTTTGATTTACTCAGTCTTAATTCCAATTTTTTGTATATGAGAAGGATTGCCCCTGTGTGGGCAGCTGAAACGTTTCAATTTTTGGTCGGGACTGGTTTCCCCTTCTGGGGCAGTCTCAATTTCAATTTTGGAAGAATAGAATGGTCATTCCATTGACCCAATACCACTGAGGTTGGAGCCTCCTTGTACATTTTTCCTACATTAATAGATTAATTTTACTCAAAGAAAAAAACAAATTAATTCAAAAAAATAAAAAAACTGAATATTGGCATACTAACTAGATAAGGGATGACCTAATCACTTGGATTACTTCTTTCATAACCTATATATATACCCTAAAATATAGCTCAAGGATACATCATTAATATCTCTTGAATATCTATTTACGCATCCCTTGATGATGGACTCACTTGGTAGTCTGAAACGTTGGGTTCTTAAAACTCTATAACAGGTCATTCCTCCTCTATCTAAAATGTATAGCTTACTGTAACTTGGTTTGCAATTGTAAATATTGCAAAGGTTGATGGTCAACATGAATAATAGTTTCTTTACCCATCAAATAATGCTTCCATTTCTTCATTCTTTGTACCAAAGCATACTACTTTTTTATCATAAGTTGGATAGTTAATTGGTAAAGGTTTCAAAATGATAGCAAATAAGCTTACGCATCAAAAATGCTCCCATGGCATAACCACTTACATCAGTTTGAATCTCAAAGGGGTGCTCAAGCTCTGGAAGTGCTATAACTGGTGGTTTACTTATTTTCTTTTTCAATGTATCAAAGGCTTTATGTTGCTTGCCTCCCCACTAAAATATACGTTTCACACTTGTCAAAGCATGTAATGGTTTTGTAATGAGTGAGAAGTTAGTGGCAAATTTTCTCCAATATTGGGTTTCTCCCAAAAATCTCTTAACTTATGTTACATTGTTGGGTTTAGGCCAATTCATAATAACTTCAACTTTTGAGGGATCAATCTTCAATTCACCCCTCCTACAATATGACCCAACTAAATCAAAGATATATTCCCAAATTCACACTTAGAAATCTTCAAATACAATTTATCTTTATTCTAGACATATAAAACTTGTTTCACATGCTTTACATGCTCTTCATGACTGTTACTAAAAATAAAAATATAATCTAAGTAGACTAAGATAAAATCACCAAGGAATGGTCTCAACACATCATTCATAACTCTCATGAATGTTTCATGTTCATTACCAACCACAAATGACATAGCTGACCATTCAAACAAACCTTGTTTTGTCTTGAAAGCAGTTTTTCAAATATCATCTTCAGCAACCCTTATCTAATGATAACCACTTCTCAAATCTAAATTAGAGAAGTAAAAAAACAACATTTATCTCATCTAGCAAATCATCAATGCAAGGAAGAGGATAACGATTCTTTACCATGATTTTTTTCAAAGCTCTAAAATCCACACACATGCGCAATGTAGCATCCTTATTTAAAACCAAGACAATAGGAGACCCACAAGGAAATGTGCTAGGCCTGGTGACCCCTTTGTCAAGCAACTCTTGAATTTTCTTCTTAATTTCTGCATTCTCCAAAAATTACATTTTGTACATGCCACTGTTTGGAAGTGGTGCATCCTGCTACAAATGAATCTCATGTTGAATTCATATTTTAAGATGCAACCCTTTAGGTTCCTGAAACATCTTGTCATAAGTGTTAAAAACTTTAACCAAATCATGCTTGAGTTTTGAATCACGTCCTTTGAAATCTTTAGATTCAACAATTTCTTTAACTTTAATCATCAACACCATAAAATTCTTACTAGCATTTACAAGCCTTTTTATTTGACCAACACTTACAAGAGATAAGTTCATTTTCTTGTGATGAGCTCTAACAATATACTCAAATCCATCTTTAAAAATATGAAATTTGTTCTCATGACGATATAATAAGGCTTTTCGCTCATACACATATGAAACCTCCAAAACAATTCCACATATGTCAAGTGGTACAACATCATGTTCTACCTCATCAATAAAGTTTGCAGTGATGGCGAATTTGAGTTTACATTTTCTTGTCACTTGCAATTATGAATTTTCACATACCCAACCCAAACAGTAAGGTTTAGGATGAGTTTTAGTTTCTAAGTTTAGTTTCTTGACAATTGCTTCAGAAATTAGACTGGCTTGGGATCCACTATCATACAAGGTATCAACTTTTGTATGTTTTGTAATGACCTTGATATGGAAAATATCAATTATTTATTTATCATTTTGGGACTCAATAGGATTACTAGAAGAACTAGTACTTGCATTAGAAGCTTTACCTTTCATTCCCATGGTTGTGTTTTTGGTTTCATCACCTAAATCAGATCCTAGATCTTGTTGACTTCTTGCAACAGTCTTTTGTTTCCCTTGTTGTTGAACTTCTTTGGACTCATTTTTGGATGTAGTTTCCAACAATGGTCTTCATCACGACCTTATTTTGAGCGATGTTTATAGGTAAGTTTATATCCCTCTTTCTTAATTATAACATTCTTTTCACATTTTCCTTTAAACGTCACCTTTCCTTTGTCTCCAGATTTGGATGGCTTCTTTCTAGTCTATTGAGGAACATTCTTCCCTCTTGCTTCTAAATAGGTTGCCTGAACACACATTTCATCTACATTAGTGGGATTAAACATAAGTATAGTATTTCTCAAATAACTATGTAATCCATCTATGTATTTAAGGAGAGTGTCTTGTGAAGACAAATCAACACCCAAGATTAAAGCTCTTCATCTAAATTCTTGTGTGTAAATTTGAACACTTTGACCTTTAGCTTGTCTAAAATTTGGCCAATCCATATTTGATTTTTGCATATAAGCTAATGGATAAAATTTCCTTCTTAATGTAGCTACAAAATCATTCCAAGAAGAGATAATTTTACCTCTTTTCTTCAAACCACATGAGGGTTGCACATTCCAAACAAAGAGAAGAAAGTTGGATGTTTGTAACATCATCCTTAATCCTTTGAATCCTACAACAGACTTTAATTTAATGAACCTAATTATCCAATTTTTCAACATTTACTTCCTCGTTGTACATATGCAATTCAAACTTGACATCAAGCTTAATTAAAGGAGACTTAGCATGTCCTTTTGAAGATCTAGGAGGAGTATGTCTAGGTGTTGAAGGAGGTGAGAATGAAGGTGAAGATGGATGTGAAGGAGGAGGTGGTGGAGGGAATAGAGGCTTGCTCCCATCACCACCATTACCTTTTGGTTGATTTGAACTCTCTCCTTGCAACCTTGTTGTACTTTCATTGTACAACACTCTTACCATCTATGACATATCATAGAAAGCTTTATTGAAATCGCTCTCATCCTGAGACATCAACTCTTGTCCTTCTTCATCTGCCATGACTGGAGGAGTTCTTGGATTTTGTGACCTCCTTAAATCAATTGCAGGTTTGGTTACTCAAGCACTCCTTCTCCTATTCTCAACTTAAACCTTGTTAACATTCAAAAACACTTGCAAAAAACAGTGAAACCTTCGAAAAAGCCATGCTTTGATACCAAACCAATATGAAGATAAAAACTTGAAGGTTTCTTGAAAAAGTTTGCAAGCTAGTTTATGTCTTGTGGGCAATGGTTCAATTTGCAAAAAAACATAAACTTATTGGTTTTAGTTAAAATTTTTAGATATAACCAGAGAAAAAAGGACAACATGCAACATCACACAAACAACAATTTAATGATAAAGTTCACCCTTCCTAGGTATGTCTTCGGGTCCAACTTCCATTGTTGGCCCTTTATATTATATGATCAAAATGTAAATCACATCAACATGCATTGTTCAAATCACAAAAATAATGCTGTCATTATGTCTAGAACACCCAAAAACTCTTATGTAGGCTCTTCTTAAGTTCAAAAAGGCCGAAAATGACCAGGTTATGCCTCTTTATCCATTTCTCTACTATATGTCTTTCAAAATGACAAAATTGGCTAATTAGACAACAAAACTTGTCTTTAGCAGGTTCGCCAAGTGGCAAATTCGCTCCATATCACCGTTGATTTCGTCGCAAACGGTGCAAACTGTAGAACAATTAGTTGGATGTCATGGCCCCAACTTTCACTACTAGTTTCGGTCATATTGAGGTTAATGTGGCCAATGGCACAGGTCTAAGGCCACGCACCCGATGACACTCCACCCCTGATCGTTTTTGTTGCGATGTGGCCACGGGCTGAGGCCACATGTCAACCCTGGCTAGAAGCCCTCCATCAATGGTCACATTAAGTGTAAGGGACTGGGGGTCGGGCTAACCACCCACCCCCTTCACCTTCCAACACAAGAACCCGCATGCCATACACCCCGGGGTTGGGGCCATGTGCGTCGCCCCCTTTGTCAAACATAAAACCACGTTAAATTAAATATAATTTTCGCTTGTTGTATGTCAAGAAACATGTGCATGGTCCATTGGTAATGTGGTTGGCTTGCTCGAAAGAGGTTGCAAGGTCGATTCTTGAGGGGTTGAATGGTGTCCATAATAAATATTTACACATAACCTGAGGATCATGTGGCACCCTCCCATTGGGCCATGTGGTACCTCCTAATTGGCACACCAAAACCAAACAACTAATAAAAAGTCACCACCTAATCCTTTACGACCTACCATGTGTCAGCGCGTGATTGGTAACACACTACACACCATACATGCACAATCACTTGCTGAAATTAGTGCCACATCACTATACGACCTACCCAATCATCATCCCTATCAACTCTGCAAGTTGACTTTTTAGTTGTTTGCCAAAAGCTTCATAACACGATAAATTTCACATGTGGTGTTGGATTGAAGCGATTCAAGCATCGTTGGAATAAAAATGATGAGATCTACAATTTGGCATTAGTTTTGAGCAATTTTGAGCACTTTGATTTTTGAGCATATTTTTAATCCCCCGAAGCAGTGCACTTATAGAGGATAATTCTTTATGTTATAAAAATATCTCTCAAATCACTACATTTCTTCTCCTTGGCCCATTTTGTAATGAAATATTTATCCTTCTTGAGGTTCATTTGTAACTGAATGGCAAGGGAGCTTTGTGCAGAAGGGTCGAATGGAACCCATATTTCTTTGATCCCTTGGGTAAGAGATGGATCTTCGAACCAACATGGGTTGAGCTTGAAGGGCATCAGAGGCTTGTATTTTTCAAGGGAGACTTCTAAAAATATGGGGCAATGATTTAAGCCCCCACCCGATTCTCTCCATTGATGAAATTGTAGTGGAGCATCTAGGAGCAATTTAAAAATGATAAAATGATATAAGCATTTTTTGATGTAACCATACCTCGATCTGTTGTTCCTTTAAGTGGGGAGAATTTTTTCCTGTTGAATGTCCACCATTCCTGCAAACTCAAAGAGATCAATGAGAAAATATGTTAAAGGATCTCTGAGTGCTTTAGAACCGTAGACTTCATCGCCCCCCAAGGAAAAATTTAAACCTCCTCCTCATATTGTACTTCCTTTAAGAAAATCCTCTATTTCAAGACATAGGCCTAAAAGTCTTTGCAGCAACTATAGGGCCCATAAATATTATGTAGAAAAGAGTACTAATGAGGTCACATGATTGGATGTTGCTAATATGACTAGAGGAAATACACTAACATTTGAGCACTTTGAATTATGCATTAATACATCTTGTGACAAAGCCTCAAGAACTTCCTAAGGCATCCTTCTCAAGGAAGGTCCACCTTGAAAAGAAACTTGAGAGGGAGCATTGTGCACAATCCATGTCTGTCATTGTTTCTTAAACGGGGACGATGGAGGGCTTATGGATCTCCACCATCCTATTTATGGCCAATTTTTGGTAGGATTGACCAAATCCTTGGAATTACGGGATATTATCCTCATTTGAGACCTCACTCAGTGTCAGATGATCTAAGTCCCCCAATTATATATTTTTATCTACCTATGCAGATGTCCTTAGATGCTTGTGAAAGAAATGATTTACAGCCCGAAGAAGAGGGTTTATTAGAGGAGGACTTGAAAGAATCTGAATTTCCACCTCCAAAGAACTCACGAAGCGAGTCCAACACATTTGAGGATAAGTGTGTATCTTTATAGGCATGGGAACAAAGGTTGTAGGGATGGATTTTGGTGAAATGAGCTCGTGTCACATGTTGAGAGATTTTGTCCCTCTCAATGTTTGGTAGATCTAGAGTAAGATGGATCTATAAAGGTTTTAAAACTTTAATCAAGGCATTACTCCTTAAATTATAATTAAAAAAAAAAAAAAAAGACTAGTGAATGCTAATTGTTGTGCATAAACAACACAACTTGAGGGTAGCACTCCCCTTTGGTACACATGTCGAGGCAACACAAAAAAGATGATTGCCATTATGTTAAATTGGTTTGGTTACTTTAGCCTCATTGGTTCTTCTCAATATTCTAGAAGCTCTTAACATCAACATAATTATCACTGTGAAAACATCCATACTATACTTTAGCCTAGTTCACACCCACATGTGCCACCTGAATGGGCTATTTAATTTATTTGGCACACATTTTGAGGAGTTTGTTGGGCCCACTATCCTTTGATGGTTTGTTATGCGTGTGTGGCCCCTTCATAACCACTTCCACCTCATTAAATGGTTTTTTCCATTTTCTAGATATATTATTTTAGGTGGTGCACTCTACTAGATTATCAAATTTTAATTTTGAATACCTTTTGTCCACACCCTAACCTTGATGAAGATATTATGGACTTGGTCACTTGTTTTTTTGAAAGGGAGCAGTCTCCGACAATCTAATTTCTAGGGAGATTGCTATTTTTTTGCTATTTAAAACACAATTTTGAATATAGACATGGATTCAATACCTTAAAAAACCTCGGATCTTTGCAAATTAAACAACTTAAACTTATGACTTTTAAAAATCTATATTTGATTTTGAACAAAAATGTCTATAAAAATGAGCCATTTCATCTATTACTTAGATTAGACTATACATTTTGAAAGTGATTATATGTCTTGATTAACTACTTTCTATTCCATCATGCTGAATTTGAAAAAAATCATCACATGGATATTATTATGGACTTAGTCACTTGCTATTTTGAGATTAGTTTTGAAAAAGATCGTCACATAGATATTATTATGGACTTGACTTGGTCCTTGGTATTTTAAGAGTACTTACATATCATGATTAACTACTTTCTATTTTAAAACATTTTATTTGAACAAAGAATTTGACTTCTATGGAAAGGTGCACTTATTAAGAACCATTCTTTATATTTTGATTTATAGTTATTAGTTATTAGACGCAAATTTGAAGATACATTTTTTTAACAATGTTTTATGACTTAGTCTAATTTAAAGACTAAATGACCTTTTTTAAAGCATTCTAAATAATTTTAAATAAAATTTGTAATTTTTTT